>CAUYLG010006091.1:0-69074 GCA_963573385.1 Cacajao melanocephalus | reverse complement strand
CCCATGCTATCTCTCCCCAACTCCCCACCCCCTGCTGTCCCTCCCCTATTTCCCCCCGACAGACCCCAGTGTGTGATGCTCCCCTCCCTGTGTCCATGTGTTCTCATTGTTCAACACCCACCTGTGAGTGAGAACATGCGGTGTTTAATTTTCTGTTCTTGAGTCAGTTTGCTGAGAATGATGGTTTCCAGGTTCATCCATGTCCCTACGAAGGACACGAACTCATCGTTTTTTATGGCTGCATAGTATTCCATGGTGTATATGTGCCACATTTTCCCTGTCCAGTCTATCATCAATGCGCATTTGGGTTGGTTCCAGGTCTTTGCTATTGTAAACAGTGCTGCAATGAACATTCATGTGCATGTGTCCTTATAGTAGAACGATTTATAATCTTTTGGATATATACCCAGTAATGGGATTGCTGGGTCAAATGGAATATCTATTTCTAGGTCCTTCAAGAATCCCCACACTGTCTTCCACAACGGCTGAACTAATTTACACTCCCAACAATAGTGTAAAAGTGTTCCTATTTCTCCACATCCTCTCCAGCATCTGTTTTTTTCTGACTTTAATGATTGCCATTCTAACTGGTGTGAGATGATATCTCACTGTGAGATTCATTTGCATTTCTCTAATGATCAGTGATGATGAACTTTTTTTATATGTTTCTTGGCTGCATAAATATCTTCTTTTGAGAAGTGTCTGTGCATATCCTTCTACCACTTTTGAATGGGTTTGTTCGCCTCTTGTACATTTGTTTAAGTTTCTTGTAGGCTCTGGATATTAGCCCTTTGTCAGATGGATAGATTGTAAAAATTTTCTCCTATCCTGTCTGATGGCAGTTTCTTTTGCTGTGCAGAAGCTCTTTAGTTTAATTAGATCCCATTTGTCAATTTTGGCTTTTGTTGCCATTGCTTTTGGTGTTTTAGTCATAAAGTCTTTGCCCATGCCTATGCCCTAAATGGTATTGCCTAGGTTTTCTTCTAGGGTTTTTATGATTTTAGGCCTTTAAGTCTTTAATCCATCTTGAGTTAATTTTTGTATAAGGTGTAAGGAAGGGGTCCAGTTTCTGTTTTGTGCATATGGCTAGCTAATTTTCCCAACACCATTTATTAAATAGGGAATCCTTTCCCCATTGCTTGTTTTTGTCAAGTTTGTCAAAGATCAGATGGTTGTAGATGTGTAGAGTTATTTCTGAGGCCTCTGTTCTGTTTTATTGGTCTATATATCTGTTTTGGTACCAGTACCATGCTGTTTTGGTTACTGTACTATTGTAGTATAGTTTACTTTGTAGTATAGTTTACCTTGTAGTATAGTATCCTTTGGTTACTGTACCCTTGTAGTATAGTTTGAAGCCAGGTAGTGTGATGCCTCCAGCTTTGTTCTTTTTGTTTAGGATTGTCTTGGCTATATGGCCTTTTTTTTTTTTCATATGAAATTTAAAGTAGTTTTTTCTAATTCTGAGAAGAAAGTCAATGGTAGCTTGGTGAGTATAGCATTGAATCTATAAATTATTTTGGGCAGTATGGCCATTTTCATAATATTAATTCTTCTTATCCATGTGCATGGATTGTTTTTCCATTTGTTTATGGCCTCTTATATTTCTTTGAGCAGTGGTTTGTAGTTCTCCTTGAAAGTCCTTCACATCCCTTGTAAGTTGTATTCCTAGATATTTTATTCTCTTTGTAGCAATTGTGAATGGGAGTTCACTCATCATTTGGCTGTCTATTATTGCTGTATAGGAATGCTTGTGATTTTTGCACATTGATTTTGTATCCTGGGACTTTGCTGAAGTTGCTTATCAGCTTAAGGAGATTTGGGGCTGAGATGACGGGGTTTTCTAAATATACAATCATGTCATCTGCAAACAGGGACAATTTGACTTCCTCTCTTCCTATTTGAATACCTTTATTTCTTTTTCTTGCCTGATTGCCCTGGCCAGGACTTCTAATACTATGTTGAATAAGAGTGTTGAGAGAGGGCATCCTTGTCTTGTGCCAGTTTCACAGGGAATGCTTCCAGTCTTTGACCATTCAAGATGATACTGGCTGTGGGTTTGTCATAAATAGCTCTTATTATTTTGAGATACATTCCATCAGTAAATACTTTATTGAGAGTTTTTAGCATGAAGGGGTGTTGAATTTTATTGAAGGCCTTTTCTGCATCTATTGAGATAATTGTGTGGCTTTTGTCATTGTTTCTGTTTATGTGGTGGATTACATGTATTGATTTGCTTATGTTGAACCAGCCTTGCATCCCAGGGATGAAGCCGACTTGATTACGGTAGATAAGCTTTTTGATGTGCTGCTGGATTCGGCTTGCCAGTATTTTATTGGGAATTTTTTGCATCGATGTTCATCAGGGATATTGGCCTGAAATTTCCTTTTCTATTGTGTCTTTTCCAGGTTTTGATATCAGGATGATGCTGGCCTCATAAAATGAGTCCCTCTTTTTCTACTGTTTGGAATAGTTTCCGAAGGAGTGATACTGCTCCTCTTTGTACCTCTGGTAGAATTTGGCTGTGAGTCCATCTGGTCCTGTGGTTTTTTTGGTTGGTAGGCTGTTAATTATTGCCTTAACTTCAGAATTTGTTTTTTATCTATTCAGGGATTTGACTGCTTCTGGGTTTAGTCTTGGAAGGAAGTATGTGTCCCAGAATTTATCGATTTCTTCTAGATTTTTTAATTTATTTGTGTAGAGGTGTTTATAGTATTCTCTGACGGTAGTTTGCGTTTCATGTTGCATTCAGTTGGATAAAAGACATGCCCAGAATTGTTATAAAAGAAGATATACAAATGGCCAATAAATATCTGAAAAGGAATACAAAACTGTTACTCTTTAGGGATAGCAAATTTAAACCACAGATACCATCACACACCCCACAGAATGGCTAAAATTGAAATCGTTTGCAATGTCAAGTGTTAACAAGGATGTGAAACAACTAGATTGCTGGTGAAAGTGTACATTGGTACAACCTGTTTGGGAAACTATTTGGCAGTACCTCATAAAGCTAAATATCTACCCACTTTATTGCCCAGCAATTATACTTCTAAGTACATATATAAGAGAAATAAATGCGTATGTTCATTTTAAAAAGACATAAGGACATGACCAAGAATGCTCGCACCCGTTTCATTCATGATAGCAAAAGACTAAAAATAATTGTACATCAAACAGATCATGAATGAATAACAGTGTAAAAATTCACAGTGTATTGCTATGTGGGGAATACTCACACAGCAATGAAAAAGAATAAACTAGTCCACTGGTAAACATTTAACAACTGCCTTTTCAGTGAGAGAAAAAGTCCTGATTTGTAGCATTTCCTGATTTTGTGGTATGAATACTCCCACTATGGCCAATTTCAAGTTACCAACATGAAGCCACAGAATGCAACATTGGAAAGAAATGTGTACAACTGCAAGCTGTATGAGCCAGCGCCAGCACACCACTGTGTTACTAATACATGCAACAATATTAAGGAATCTCTCACACCCTATGCTGAGCAAAATAAGTCAGAAAGTAGAAAGAGTCCAATTATTCCTTTTTTATATTAATTAGAAGAATAAGAAAAAATATTTGATGATGATAGAAGTCAGAAAAAAGGGTTACTATGGAGAATTGGTCTTGATAGGGAAGCAGGACAGAAAAACCTTTCTAGGATACTAGAACTATTTTATATCTCACTTTACTCAGTGATTATACAGCAGCATATCTCTCATACCTTAACAGATTTACATAAAAAAACATCAAGCTATAAACATAAAATTAGTGTGCTTTATATACTTTACTGTATATATATGTAATATAGCAATATTTAAATTTTCATGTAGGATACTGTTGAGTAAATGTAGCTAATTAAGCATACTTTTTTGGTTCATTTTGAAATCTGATTAAAGGAACAGAATTTTTTAAGGCCAAGACCCATCAGAATGGGGCAAAGAGGAGAAGAGACCACAAAATATTTGAAGCTAGAAAAACACTGGACAAGAGGTAATTACTAGTCTGAGAAAACTAAATCCTAAGCTACCAGTGGAGAAGGCCAATATCCACCTAGTTTACACCACAGATTCTCCAAGAAATTCAGAAATTAATGCAGAATTTACCATTAAACACAAAAGGAGGCAAATGGTGCCAAAACAAGGCAGGTTGGTGGACAGCTTCCAGATATGAAAAAAAAAGTCAAATATTAAAATTCACAAATTAGAATGCCCTCTGGTTTTCATAAGCAACATGGGAATCTAGAAGACAATAGAGAAATATTTTTTCAAAATTATTAAGAAAAAGTTTTACAACCTAGACATATATATCCAAAGAAGTTATCAATCAAGTATGAGGATAGAAGAAAGAATATTTTACACATGCAAGAACTCGTAATATTTTCTCTCAGAAATCCTTTCTCTGGAAGTTATTAGAGACTATATTCTACCAAAATGAAGGAGTAAACTAAGAGGGAGGATTCTGCCAACAGAAAATCCAGAGTAAAGGGAATTCTAAACTGATGGTAGCAGTGATCCCAAAATGATCTCTCTTAATAGTAATAAGGAGTAACCTGCCCATATTTGAAACTGTAAAAGGCTTAGATAAATTTCTTCAAAAGTATGAAATTGATAGAGTACCTAGTATGTCTGAACATCTGAAGATGCTCAGTTGGCAATGTTTGAAGCTAGTCATGTTATTCGTAGAAAATTAAGCAAGCAAATGATACCCTTTGTCTGTTCCCCTCACAAAAGAAAGATGTTAACTTCAGGGAACATGAATATTTGTCGTAGGTTACTTCATAGCATTTTTTAAAAATTATAATAACAAAAGCAATAAATATTGCTCTAAACAAAATAATTATAAAACTATACTGAGAAATTATATTAAGGATAGAAAGTGTGTGGATATATATTTGGCATAGGGAGAGAAAAGATAATCAAAGCCTCATCCTCCAGGAAGACAGTTGAATAGATAATGCCTAAACTGAGAATCAAGAAGCAGCAATACAGTATGCTATTCAGATATATAAAAATGAATAAAACAAATAGCTAAAAAATTAATGTTTTGAGTAGAAGGAATGTGAAACTAGAGGCAGGATCCAGCTATTATTTTCCTATAACAAGCTTTGGAAAATCATTTGATTCTTTATACTACATAAATGTACAATTTTGATATACATGGTTTTTAAAAACTACCAAAGTTTGACAAAGTAATGTTCAGATAAAGGCTATAAGAGGCAGATATTGGCCAGGTGTGGTGGCTCATGCCTGTAATCCCAGAACTTTGGGAGGATGAGGCTGGTGGATCACCTGAGGTCAGGAGTTCAAAACCAGCCTAGCCAACATGTTCAAACACCATCTCTACAAAAATACAAAAATTAGCTGAGCATGATGGCAGGTGCCTGTAATCCCAGCTACTCAGTAGGCTGAGGTGGGAGAATTTCTTGAACCTGAGAGGCAGAGGTTGCAGGGAGCTGAAATCACACCATTGCACTCCATCCTGGGATCCTGGGTGACAGAGTAAGACTCCATCTCAAAATAAAAAAAAAGAAAAAGAAAAAAAAGAAAAGAAAAGAAAAAGGAGGCAGATATTTAAAAATTAGACATCTTGAAAATTAAATATATAATTATTGAATTTTTTTTAAAACCTCTATAAATGCCCATACATAGACAACTGATTTTCAACAAAGGTATAAAGGCGATTGAGTGGAGAAAAGACAAACCTTCTGACGAACGATGATGGGCCAAGTCAACATTCATATTTACAAAAAGTAAATTTTTGATCTATATCTTTCACCATATATAAAAATTAAGTCAGTCACAATGGATCACGGACCTAAAGGCAAAACCTAAAAGAAAGACAGTCTACATGACTTTGGATCCGGTAAATATTTTGTATATATGACACCCTAAGCACAATTCATAAATAAATAAATAAATAAATTGCATTTCATCACAATTTAAAATTTTTACTTTCTGAACAACACTGTGAAGAGTATGAAAAAACAAGCCAGAAGTTGGAAGAAAATATTTACAAAACATATGACTAAGTAGGTACTTGAATCCAGAATATATAAAGAACTCCCAAAACTCAATTATAGGAAAATAAATAACACAACAAAAACAAATATTTGAACAGACAATTAACCCAAGAAGATAAACAGGTGGCAAACAAGTACATTCGAAAATGCTCAACATCTCTAATCATCAGGGAAATGTAAATTTAAACTATAATAGCATACTACTATACACTTATTTAAAGGGCTAAAATTTAAAAGATTGACCCTACAAAGTGTTGGCAAGAATGTGAGAAATGGGGACTCTCATAAACTACTGGAGAAAATGTATAATAGTAGAAGCACTTTGTAAAACAGTTTATCAGTTTTCTTAAATAGCTAAATACACGTCTATCATATGATTCAGATATTCTACTTCTATGTATTTATTCAAGAGAAATGAAAGTGTATGTCCACACAAAGTCTTGTTCAGGAATGTCCATGGCAACTTATTTATTCATTTATTGAGACAGAGTCTTGCTCTGTTGCCAAGGCTGGAGTGCAATAGCATGATCTTGGTTCACTGCAACCTCTGCCTCCTGGGCTGAGGTGATTACCCTGCCTCAGCCTCCTAAGTAGCTGAGACTACAGGTGCAAGGCACTATGCCTAGCTAATTTCTGTATTTTTTGTAGAGATGGAGTTTTGCCACATTGCCCAAGCCGGTCTCAAATTCTTGGGCTCAAGCAATCCGCCTGCCTCAGCCTCCCAAAGTGTTGGGACTACAGGTGTGAGCCACTGGGCTCAGCCTCAACTTTATTCTTAATGACCAAAAACTAGGACCAACCCCAAATGTCCATCAACTGGTGAATACATACGCAGACTATAATGTCTCTGTACAACAAAACACTATTCAGCAATAAAAAGGAATGAACTATTGATACAAACTGCAACATGAATGAACCTCAAAATAATTACACTGAGAGAAAGAAGCTAGACAAAAAGAAGCACTTACTGTGCAATTCCACCTATATAAATTTCTAGAAAATTAAAGGAAATATAAAATGACAACCGGCACAGTGGTTGAAGCCTGATCTTAGCTACTGAGGGGGCTGAGGCAGAAGAATCACTTGAGGCCAGGAATTCAAGACAAGCTTGGGCAACATGGTGAGACTTCAGCTCTAAAACAAATTTTTAAAAATCATAATAATTCTTTAAATTGACAAAAATAACCAGATCAGTGGCTGGCAGGTGGTATGAGGTGGAGAGAACAATAGGAAGAAATTCCAAAAGACACAAGGAAACTTTCAAGGGGAATAGATAACATTAATTATTTTTGACTCTGGTGATAGTTTCACAGGTGTGTATACATTTGCCAAAATGTATTAAATTATCCATTTTTAATATATACAACATTAAATTGTTGTATGTTAATTATACCCCCGCAATGCTATTTTTTAAATATCAAGGCCATAAGAGACAAGGAAAGATTGAAGAACAGTCATAGTTTGGAGAACAATAAAGAGACATGACAATTAAATGCAGTGTGAGATCTTGGACTAAATAAAGTCTGTGTTTTAGTTTAATAGAGTTGTACCAGTGCTAATTTCTTAGTTTATAATTGTATTCTATTATGTAAAATGTTAACATTAAGGAAAGTTGATGAAAGTGTATAAAAGCCATTTTCAAAACACTATATGCCTTTATTTCAAAATAAAATATATTTTCTAAAAAATCTATAGAAGGAATAACTCCCAGTAAGACAAAGTTAAAGAACTCTCAAATTGGAAAGTATAAGTGAGGAATTCTAGCACATGGAAAAATAAATGTTTTTGAATTTAAAAAATTGAATGACATGGAGAAAAGATGCAGAAGTACTAACATTAGTCTAGTAGTACATTCAAAAGTCTATAGAGACTGTAAGAGAAGCAAGAACTTAAGTAACAACAGCAAAAACAAATTCCCAGAACTTAAGATTAGCATGAGTCTTCAAATTAAAAAAGCCATCATATTGCCAAGCAGGAAAAGATGCTTTTAAAAGCTATACTTTGAGACCTGGCACTAAAATTTTAGAACATCAAGAATAAATAGAAAATCAGGTGGGGAGTTGGGGAGGGATAACATGGGGAGAAATGCCAGATGTATGTGATGGGGAGGAAGGCAGCAAACCACATTGCCATGTATGTAACTATGCAACAATCTTGCATGTTCTTCACATGTACCCCAAAACCTAAAATACATATATATATATATATATATGTTTAAAAAAAGAATAAATAGAAAATCTTAAAAGCTACCAGAAAGACAGATCACCTGAAATGGAAGATGAAACAAATTTATGTCAGATATCTCAAAAGTAATGCTGGTGACTATACAACAAATGGAGTGCTACCTTTAAAGATCTAAGTGGAAATAGCTTGAAACATAAAGTTATCTATCCAGACAAACTATCATTCAACAGTAAGAAGAATATAAAAATATAATTGAATATATGAAAATCCTAATGCATACCTGCTCTAATGTTGCACAACTCCAAGTACATGGAGATGGTTTTCCTTGGAGTTGTGCAGTGCATAGCCTGTGTAGTGTGTGCAGTAAACCTAATCCATAGATCCTTCTTGAAAGAACTTAAATTCAAGGGCAACCATCAGAAGAATAGGATATATTTCAAACAAATATAATAAAAGCATGGAACAAAAATAATTTTATTGATGAAAAGGAAGGGAAGAATAAAATATGTCTGAATAAAAAGTATGGTAATAGGAAACAATAATATCACAAAAAGGCTATTAGAATTACCCTCCCACTGTAAATAACCAGAAAACTGAAAAAAATATGAAACAACTCTTTTAAGACATTCAACAACAGGCAACATAGGCTTGTGACACTTGAGAAGCAGGAAGCAAACAAGCTGAAACCTATGATTTTCCTGGCTTTCTGCCAGGTGGTAGTTTTACACGACTCAAGAACAGGATTATACATTCTCTTTATTTTCTCCTGAGGTAAAAAGACAGAGATTGGAATTCAGGGAGGTCAAAATGACTAGAATTTATGGAGCAGAATTCCAGACATGGGGAAACTGCAAAATGACAGCTCTACATTTTGCAAAAGAGTTTTCTGGTGTGTTTGGAAGAGTATACTATCTACACATCCATGAAATAAAACTCCTTGAGACTGAGAGCAGGAAATCAGTAGGCTGAACTATTCCCATAATGAGTCTAGGAATAGTCCACGATCAGAGTACAGAAACTTCATAATATGCAGAACATTTGGAAGAGACCTCGAAAAGGTTGGACTTCAGTAGTGGGGCTAACCTAGGACTAAATACTGCTCTAAACCCACCTGAGCAAAATGTAAAAGAATCACAAGGGCTTGGCAAAACAAACTACAACACTCTTTAAAGGAATAAAATGAAATCAGGTACTCAACAATATAAAATTTACTGTGCAGAATCTAATTTAAAAATGACCAAGCATGCAAAGAAGCTGTTATGAACTGAAAGTTTATGTCTCCCCAAAATTTATATGTTGAAACCCACTGATGTGATAATATTAGGAGGTGGGATCTTTGGGAGGTAATTAGGTTTAGAAGAGGTTGTGAGAGTGGAGTGTTCGTGAGGAGATTAGTGTCCTTGTAAGAAGAGAAAGAGACCAGTGCTCATTCACTCTCTCCACCATGTGAAGATACAGCAAGAAGGCAGCCATCTGTAAACCAAAAAGACACCATGCACCTTGATCGTGAACTTTGCAGCCCCCAGAACTGTGAGAAATAAATGTTTGTTATTTGTTATTTAAGTCACCCAGTCTACGAGGTATTTTGTTATAGCAACCTGAGCAGACTACAAAACAAACACAAAAATGTTACATATAAGCAAAAGAAAAATCAATAGATAGAAAAACAAATGATGTAGATGATGAAATTGTCAAAGACTTTAAAACAATGTATATTAATATCATACTGAAAGTTTTGAAGAAAACTTTTCTTTAAAACTTTCATATCAGCATAATGAGAATGAAAGATAAAAATGACACAAGTAGAACTTTCAGAGTTGAAAAAAAATACACAGGATAGGATTAACAGAAGAAAAGATCAGTGAACACAAAGCTATAGCAAGAGAAACTATGCAAAATGATACACAAAAGAGAGCAGTTTAAAAACAATGAATAAGGCCCCAGTGAGCTGTGGGACATTATCAAGCAAACTAACATACACATAATTATACTCTCAGTAGGAGGGAATGTGGGAGCATGGAAATTCAGAGAAAATACTTGAATAACTACTGGATGAAAACTTTCTAAATTTGACCAAAATTATAAACACAAAAGTCCAAGAAGTTTAACAAACATCAAGCAAAATAACACAAAGATTATTACACGAAAGCACATTATAATAATGTTGTTGGAAAACAGTAATAAAGAAAATCGTATTTATTTTATTTTATTTTTTTTATGAGATGGAGTCTTGCTCTGTCGCCAAACTGAAGTGCAGTGCCATGATCTTGGTTCACTGCAACCTCCACCTTCCAGGTTCAAGCGATTCTTTCCTGCCTCAGCCTCCCGAGTAGCTGGGATTACAGGTGTGCACCACCACACCCATCTAATTTTTTGTATTTTTAGTAGAGACAAGGTTTCACCATGTTGGCCAGGATGATCTTGATCTCTGCACCTCGTGATCCACCCGCCTCGGCCTCCCAAAGTGCTGGGATTACAGGCATGAGCCACTGCACCCAGCCAAGACAATCTTAAGCAAAGCCTTTAAAAGAGACATATTATATATAAAAATACAAAGATAAGACTTATGTCATTTCTGATAAGACACTTTTTGTCAGAAACTATACAAACTAGAAAACTGAAAAAAAATCAATCTAAAATCCTACACCCAGTAAAATATGTTATAAAATAAAAGCAAAATAAAAGCTTTTCAGACAAACAACAGCTTAGGAAATATATCACCAGCAGATTGCACTAGAAGAAAGGATGTTCTTCAAACAGAAAGAAAATGGTACCTGAAACAAATTTGGATCTACCCAATGGAGTAGTAATCAGCATCAGACATGGTAAACATGCAGGTAAATATGAAAGAAATTTTTACTGAGTTTTCATTAAAATATCATTTGGTCAGGCACAGGGGCTCATGCCTGTAATCCCAGCACTTTGGAAGGCCAAGGTGGATGGATTGCTTGAGGTCAAGAGTTCAAGACCAACCTGACCAACACGGTAAAACTCCATCTCTACTAAAAACACAAAATTAGCAAGAAGTGGTGGCACATGCCTGTAATCTCAGCTACTTGGGAGGCTGAGGCACGAGAATTGCTTGAAACCAGGAGGCGGAGGTTGGAGTGAGCCTAGATAATGCCATTGCACTCCAGCCTGGGCAATGAGAGTGAAACTTCATCTCAAAAAAAATATATCATTGACTTCCTACAGCAAAATAATAACATGAACTAGACACTATGATCTCTATCTTATAGATGAGAAAACTGACACACATCTTGGTTAAGTAATTTTTTAGGACCACACAAAGTGATAGAACTTATATTTGAACCTAGACAGTCTGCACATTTGGCCCTTACCTTATAACATTATACAATTAATAAAACATTTTTTTTTTCCAGAGGCAAAGTCTCACTCTGTCACCTAGGCTGGAGTACAGCAGTGTGATCATAACTCACTGCAGCCTTGAACTCTTGGGCTCAAGTAATCCTCTTATGTCAATCTCCCAAGTAGCAGGGACTACACGTGCACACCACCATACCTGATTAATTATTTTTTATTTTTAATAGAGACAGGGTGTTTCTATGTTTCCATGCTTGCCTTGAACTCTGAGTGAACTTCCCGCCTCAGCCTCCCAAAGTGTTGGGCTTATAGCTGTGAGCCACCATGCCTGGCGAAACATCAAATATTTATACAATAAAATATTATAGACCCAATTAAATAAAATAAGTATGACCTTTATGTATTAAAATGGATGGATCTCAAAATATTGTTAAGCAACATTAGCAAGTTATAGAAAGATACATATAATATGAAAACATTTATGATAAAAACAAAGGCAAACATAAAAATAACATTTTGAATTTCACAAGGGCACATATATCTATGAAATATAATTTTCAAAATATAAAAATATTCATGCCAAATATAATAATAATCATTAGGTAGGAGAAGGGTTGATCAAAGACAACTTTAGTTTTATCTGTAATGTCTTAATTTTTAAAAGGCAAAATGTATTCATATAATACAGTTACCAAGCTGAAAGTCTGTCATTGATTCTATTGGACCAGTAATATCAATGTTATTAATAATAATTAGCATCAGTAGTATCTATGACAGTATGAGCAGTATCAAGAACAAATTCTTAGCTTGATAGTCCAAAAACTGGATGATTTAATCTATATTAAGTACCCAAATTCATGTCCAAATAATGAAAATAGTTTTGTGCATGTTCCTTGAAGGACCATCTTAAAAGAGACCACTATTCTTATGAATAAACCTAAAACACAGAAGAGATTATTGTAACTAGCATGTACATATCACTTTGGAGATAATTATCAATTTGTGAATATATTCTATCATTTTTCCAGATATATCAAGATATAACTAATAAATAAAAATTATATCTATTATAATGTAAAATGATGTTTTGATATATGTGTGCATTGTGAAATGATTACTACAATCAAGCTAATATATTCATCAACTCACAGTTATTGTGTGTGTATGAAGAACACTTAAGATCTACTCTCTTAGCAGTTTTTAAGTATACAATACTTTATTATTAACTAAACTTATGCTACACAATAGACCTCCAGAGTTTATTTATCCTATAAAACTAAAGCTTTTAACCTTTGACCATATCTCCCTGTCCCCCCTCCCACCCAGCCCCCGATAACCAGCATTCTACTCTCTGTTTCTATGAGTCTGACCTTTTTAGATTCCACATATAAATGAGATCATGTGTTATGTAGTCTTTCATGCCTGGCTTACTTCACTTAACCTAATTCCTCCAGGTTGCTTCAAATGACAGATTTTCCTTCTTTTTTGAGACTGAATAGTATTTCATTTTGTATATATACCACATTTTCTTTATCAATGAATCTGTTGGTTCTATATAATGGCTATTGTGAATAATGCTGCAATGAACATGAGAGTGTGGTTATCTCTTTAACATACTTATTTTATTTCCTTTGGATACATATCCAGACGGAAGATTGCTGGATTTTATGATAGCCCTATTTTAAATTTTTTAAGGAACCTCCATACTGTTTTCCATCATGGCTCCAATAATTTATATTCCTACCATCACACAGATTTCCTTTTCTCTGCATTATCACAAATACTAATTGTGTCTTGTTTTTTTTGATAATAGCCATCCTAACATACGTGAGGTGACATCTCATTGTAGTTTCAATTTACATTTCCCTGCTGATGAGCACTTTTTTTAATCTGTTGTCCATTCATATGCCTTCTTTTGTGAAATGTCTATTCAGGCTCTATGCCCATTTTAAGTTGGATAATTTGCTTTCTTGCTATTGCATTCTTTAAGATCCTTATATATTTTGAATATTAGCCCCTTTTCAGGTGTATGGTTTGCAAATATTTTCTCTTGTTTTGTAGATTGTAGCTTCACTCTTGTTTTGTGTGTGTGTGTGTGTCTATTTGTCTGTTTTGCTGAGCAAAATTTTTTAGTAAGGTGGAATTCTATTCTTCTACTTTTGCTTTTGTTTCCTGTGCTTTTGGGGTTATATTCAGAAAACTATTGCTGAGAACAATTTCAATAAGCTTTTTCCACAAAACTGTTTAAAAAAATAACTATAGCTACAGTCGCTTGTTAAGAGATACAGATTACAAAAAGATGTAAATTAGGATATCAAAAACATTAAATATGAGTGGGGGAAGTAACAATGTAGAGTCTTTGTAGGCAGAGTTAAGTGGCTATCAGCTTAACAGAGCATAACTATAAGATGTTCCATGCAAGCCTAATGGTAACCACAAAGCAAAAACCTATAGCAGATATACAAAATATAAAAATAAGGATTCAAAAACACCACTATAGAAAATCATCACCATAAAACCATGAAGAAAAACAGCAAGAAAGGAAAAAAGAAACCAAGGATCTATAAAACAACCAGAAAAAAAAATAACAAAATGGCAGTTATTTTACCTAAAAATAGTTACTTTGAAGTAGCTATACATAGGCAAAATATTCTTTAGGTCAAAAACTATAAAAAAGAGGCAAAGAAATTCATTACTTAATTATAAGGGGTCAGTTCATCAAAAGGACATAAGAATTATAAATATATACACCCAATATAAGAACACCTACCTATATAAAGCAAATATTAAATAATCTGAGGGGAGAGAGAAACTATGATACAATAATGATAGGGTACATCAATACTCCATTTTCACCATGGACAGGTAATTCAGACAAATAATCAATAAGAAAACATTGGACTTGAACTACAATTTAAACCAAATGAACCTAATAGACATATAGAATACCCCATCCAAAAGCAACATAATACACATTCTTCTCAGGTGCACATAAAACATTATTCAGGATAATTTGTTAGGCCATAAAACAAATCTTAACAAATGTAATAAGATTTAAATCATATGAAGTATCTTTTTTTTACCACAATGGTATAAAACTAGAGATCAATAGCATAAACAATCTCAAAAATTCATAAATATATAGAAATTTTAAAACATGATCCTGAATAACCAATGGGTCAAAGAAGACACTAAAAGGTAAATTTCATGTAATCCCAGCACTTTGGGAGATGAAGGCAGGTGGATCACGAGGTCAAGAGATCAAGACCATCCTGGCCAATATGGTGAAACCCCGTCTCTACTAAAAAAAATACAAAAATTAGCTGGGCATGGTGGTGTGTGTCTGTAGTCCCAGCTACCCAGGAGGCTGAGGCAGGATAATTGCTTGAACCCAGGAGGTGGAAGTTGCAGTGAGCTGAGATCGTGCCACTGCACTCCAGCCTGTCACCTGGCAACAGAGCAAGACTCTGTCTCAAAATAAATAAATAAATAAATAAAGAAGGTAAATTTCAAAATATCTTCACACAAACAAAAATAAAAACACAACATCCCCAAACTTCTTGGATGCAGCCAAAGCAGTTCTAAAAGGTAAGTTTATAGCAATAAATACCTACATCAAAAAAGAAGATCTCAAATAAACAACCTCAAATTATATGTAATGAAACTAGAAAAAAAAAAAAAAACTAAGCCCCAAGTCAGCAGAAGAAAAGAAATAGTAAAGGTCAGAACAGAAATAAATGAAATAAAGACTAGAAACAAATCAATAAAACTACAAGATTAAAAAAAATTTAGTTATACTAAAAAAGCAGACTCAAATAAATAAAATCAGAAAAGAAAGAGGCAACATTACAACTCATACCAGAAATACAAAGGATCATAAGAAACTGCTATGAATAATTCTGTCAACAAATTAGCTAACCTGGAAGAAAAGGATAAATTCCTAGAAACACATAACCTACCAAGACTGAATCATGAAGAAATAGAAAATCTGAATAGACCAATAACGAGTAGAGCTTGAATCACTAACAAAAGGTCTCTCATCAAAGAAAAGCCCAGAAACAGATAGCCTCAAGGCTGATTTCTTCTAAACACTAAAAGAAAAACTAATACAATTTCATCTTGAACTCCTTCTAAAAATTGAAGAGGAGGGAACACTTCCAAACACATTTTGTGAGACCAGCTTCAACCTGATGCTAAAGCCAGAAAAGGACACTACAAATAAAGAAAATTACAGACCAATATTCCTGATGAACATAGATGCAAAAATCCTCAACAGAATACTAGCAAATCAAATTCAATAGCACATTTAAAAAATAGTATTTCATTGTCAAGTAGAGTTTATCCCTGGGATCAAGGATGATTCAACATACTCAAGTCAATAAATGTGATACACTACATTAACAGAATGAAATACAAAAATCATATGATCATCTCAGTACATGCAGAAAAAGCATTTGACAAAATTCATCATCCTTTCATGTTAAAAACTCTCAAGTTATGTGTAGAAGGAAGGTACCTCAATATAATAAAAGACATATATGACAAGCCCACAGCTAACATCACCCTCAATGGTGAAAAGCTGAAAGCTTTTCCAATAAGATCAGAAAAAGACAAAGTTGCCCACTTTCTGCATTTCTATTCAATATTTTATCATTTAAACTGCTTCTGAAGGATGGCTATTAATTCAATGTTCAGCAAAACTGTAGTGAGTACCAACCAAGGTGTTAGGCACTATTATAATAAATAAGAATATAGTATTTAATGAGAAATACACACTGCTCCAACCTTTATAAAACATGTAGCTCAAAGTAGAAGAAAGAACTTTTAATTATCATTAGGCAAATAGGACAATGAAACAAAAGACACAGCTCAGAAACATACACATACTTGATTTATGAGAAAATTAACAGATGTTAAGGATGGTCTTTTCAATAAACTGGATATTAAAGATATATACCTTGATGTATTTATTTTATACCATACACAAAAATCACTTTTACATGAATAGTAGACTTAAGTATAAAACAATAAGCTGGTGGTTCACGCCTATAATCCCATCACTTGGGAAGGCCTAAGTGGGTGGATTGCCCCAGGTCAGAAGTTCAAGACCAACCTGGCTAACATGGTAAAACCTCATCTCTACTAAAAATACATTAGCATGGCATGGTGGCACATGCCTGTAATCCCAGCTACTCGGGAGGCTGAGGGAGGAGAATAGCTTGAACCCAAGAGGCGGAGGTTGCAGTGAGCCAAGGTCACACTACTGCACTCCAGCCTGGGAGATGGAGCATGACTACATCTCAAAAAAACAAACAACAACAACAACAAAATAACAATTTCTTAAATAAGACAGAAAATCAACAAAGGAAAATACTGACAAATTATACTTTATTAAAATTAAGAACTTCTGTTCTTCAGAAGATTCTGTGAAAGGTAAGCCAAAGACTAGAAGATGATATTTACAAAACACACATATTCAACAACAGATAAATATACAAAATATATTACAAAAAGAATACAAAACAGACCTCTAACATATCAGTGGAGTGTAGTGGGGGAAACAGCTCAATAACAAAGTGAGCGAAGACTGGAACAGGAATGTTACAAAAGAAGATATATAAATGGCCAATATATAAATGGCCAACAAAAAGACATTCATCCTCATTAGTCACCATTATGGAGATACAATTTATAAAAACACAATGAAGATATCACTATACACACATCAGAATGACTAAATAAAAGACTGGCAGTACCCAGTCTTTTATATCTGGTTGACAAATGTTGACAAGAATGCAAAGTCACTAAAATTTTCATACATTGCTAGTGGGAGTTTATTTTTTATTTATTTTATTTTTTATTTTTATTTTCTGTGGGCTCATAATGGGTATATACATTTATGGGACTGGTGGGAGTTTAAATTAGCAGAATACATTTAGGAAACTGCTTGATACTATCTACTAACATTGAACATATGCCTACCCATGACCCTGCAAATTCACTCCTAGAAATACACTTCATAGAAATACATAAATCCTTCAGAAATAAAAAGCAGATACATAAATAAACGAATGTTCATTATAGCAGCAGCATTCATGATAGCCAGAGATTATAAATGACACAAATGACAATGAACAGTGGAATGGATTAAACAAATAGCGGTATATTCATTCAAAGAAACAGGAAAGAAAGACCATTGCCATTCACAACATGAATTTTACAAACATAATATTGAGCCAAAGAAGATCCCAAGAAATACAGACTGTATGGTTTCATTTATGTGAAGTTCAAGAAAATACAAAGTAATCTATGGTGTTAGACGCCAAGATATTGGTTACCCTGAAGGAGCTTATTACTGGAAGAGGGAACAAAAAAATTTCTGGAATGCTGGTAATATTCTATTTTTTGATCTGGATGGGTGTTAACATGTATGTGCTCATTTTGTGAAAATTAATCTCTCTCTTTCTCTGTCTCTCCATATATATATATATATATATATATATATATATACACACACATATATAGTCATGATTTGTTCACATTTTTATGTGATGCTATACTTCAATTAAAAGTTTATTTAGATAAAAGAATTTGAAATTTTATGAGAGTCTGGGAAACTAACAGGATGTTATGCAAGTATATCATAGAAGACAGATAAAGTCAAGACAAGCATCCTGAAAGGACATACTATTTAAATTGAACCATGGGAAGTAGCCAAGAAATAGTAGGGGTGGTGTCAGCAGCAGGGAGCAGGTGGAGTGGAGATGGAGGACTCTTTTAGGAAAGAAAGGATTTGAGCAGAAACCTGGACACATGAAAAAGGCATAGCTCATTCAAGATACAGAAGGAAGTCTGATGTAAGCAAAATGATCTAGGGTAGGAGTAGCAAGAAATGAGGCTGGAGAAGGAGGCAAGGTCTAGATCAGTCAGGGCCTTATATGCCGTATCACGAGTTTTGCATATGATCTTAAATGCAATGGAAAATTATAGATAGACTTTTAGTACAGGCCTGACAGGACCTGGTTTTATTGTTAGAAGATGGGTATAATAGCACAGAGAATTTATTAGAGGGAAGAAAGACTGGAATTGGAGAGACTGTTTGAGAGATTGTCACAGTACCCCAGGTAGGAGATGATGGTGGATTCCATTAGCCTGGAAAGAGGGAATAGCGAGAAGGAAATGTAGGATGCACATTGATGATGGGATGTAAGGGGTAAAGAAAAGGTACAAGTCAGAGAGGTTTCCCAGAGGTCTTTCCAGACAATTGAATTAATGATAATGCCAGTTACTGAGATAAGAAATCCTGGAGAATGGTTAGATCAAGGCAAAAGGATGTGTTCCATTTAGACATACTGACCTTGAAATCTCTGCAGGACATCCAAGAGGAGGTCTCAAGTAAGCATTTGGATACATAGGTTGCAAATTCAGGACAGAGGCCTGAATTAAAGGCAAAGATAATTAGTAATTCTACTTCCTGTTGGCAACAGAATGTGTGGAAGAATACTTTTCAAAATTAACATATGCTTTGTTTTTGCTCAAGAATTCTCTTTTACCCCACAACCTACCCCTATTCAGACAACAAGGCTACCATATTAGTTATATGAAAAAAGGGCCAAATTCTAGACTTCTAAGTCAAAGCTTTGAAGGACTTGAGACCCAAAATTTACATCATAAACAACAGATTCAAAAGAATACATAATCAGTTAGAATTAGTTTTCCTGCCCCAAAAAAGATAAAGGGTTTGAGGGATGAGACAGAAAAGTCTTGAAGAAGTGACAAAATCTACACTCAGGTTGATTCTATGATAAGGGGCCCTATTTCTTACCCTCTACCCGTACCTGCCTTGGACTGTCTAAGGAATGGGAGAGAAAACAATGGAAAGCTTGGATATGTAATTAGCTTAAATATCGAGGAAACTATGTCTCAATTCTCCTGTGAATCCCAGGGAGTTAAAAGGTCCTTTAGAGCTACCTTAGCGTAGGGCAGGGTAACTAATCTCTAACAGAACTCCCCCGAACAGCCTGAGTTTTCCATGCTTCAGCAAGGCATGGGAAAATAACAAGTTGCTGAGAGAAAGAACTGGGCTCTAAGGACCTATTGGTCAATATGAGAAAAACATAACAGCCGTTACAACGGATTGATGACCAAAAAGAAGATGAGAACAAAGATATATCAAGCAATATAAAAGTCTTATTAAAATGCTATTACCTTGCCCCAAATCTACACAATAGATGTTAGCTCTTGCTAGAAAAATGCTGCATAACAAACTATCCCAAAGTCAGTGTCTTAAAATAATAACTATTTATTTAGCAAATGTGTCTGCAGGTTAGCTGGGAGTTAGCTGATCTAGGCTGAGATGGTATGGGATAAATTCTGCTGGACATGTCTCTCACCCTTTTTCTAGGAATAGTGAACTAGTTGAGGCTGGTTTTTCCTATGGTGCCAGTGAAGGTACAAAGGTCAGCACATCCAAATCTGCATATGCTTCAAACCTCTAATCACATTATGCCTGCTAATGTCCCACTGATATATATCTGCTAATATCCCGCTAAGTCCCATGGCCGAATCTGGAGTCAAGAGATCAGAATAGTCATTCAGTAAAAAGAAAGGTGAAGAATTGGAGCCATTGATTCTGTGTCTACCACATCTGTACTTAGATAAAATCCCTGGAAGAGGAGGAAGGAAATGTCTACAATTTGACCACATAAGATACAAATTTGTGACAGAAAAATAAAATCACATTGCTTGCACACCCAGGATTTTGAATTGGGATTTGACAGGAATATTACAATAGGATCATAAGAAAAATGCAAAAGGAACTCAAAAAATAACCACATTCTGACACCAGAATGACATCACAAATAAGGTGACATTTGATGAATGTCCTATGAAAGATGAGTAGGATTTCAAACAACTAAGCCTTAAGCAAAAGCACAGAATCATGAAAATCATTCTTGAAATGGCAAAGATTTCTGTGGCTGGATCATGGGATTTACTGAGTGGAGCAATTTCTCCTCAGGAGACCAGACACATGTGAGCTATGTGAATCTATGGAAGTGTTATTATCTTTCTATTTTTTCCTCTCTTATATAAAGGACTATAGTTCAGGAACTGTGCAAGAGGAGGAATGTGAGTATGTTGGGGTTGGGGTAGATAGGGGAGGTCTGGAATGGATAATTCATTTCAAACTCCAAAAAGCAGACTGAGAGAAGACATAGGGAGAGCAGACAGAGAAACCAGCAAAGCTGGAAAAAAATTAGAAAAAAACCGCAAGAAGACCTGTTTAACCCTAATTTCTGTAGTTTCTCTAATGAAGATGTAGTATTAATTGTTTCACAGTTCATCAGGGATCCATGTATCTTAAATCTGAGATATAAGCCAGTTAAAAACAAACATTCCACTTAAGTGGCATTTTAATAATGCAAAGGTTAAAAGGAAAAAGAAAAAAATTGCACGGCAGTAACTATCATTGCTTTAAAGCTGCATAGAATTTTCAGAGGCTGGAACAACCACCAAATCAGGAATTCAAACCGCACCCTGGGAAGGCTGGGCTTCCTTTTGTTAAAAAGAAAAACCTAAGATCTCTGAGGTTAGTCACCAGGCAGTAAAAATCAAAAGTCCAAACTCCCCTCTAAACACTGGAATATTTGCCATGTGGACCCACACCCACCTAGGACAGTGCCCAAACCCCAAGAAAGTACCATGACTAAGATTCGTGTCTTTCTCTGGGTACTATTTCCACAGAAAGCTTCCTACATCTCTTCCTCGACATTTCACAAAATAGAGAAAAAAGAAAGGAGAAAAAATAGGCCTAAGGAAAGGCCAACTGTAAAGAAGATTTTGATTTTGGCATTGCTTTGAAAGGTTCCACCTACTTCCTGAACCTATGGAATGCTTATTATTGAAACAACATCATAAGAAGGACACAGTTTCAGCTTCAAAAAGACTGCACCATATGCAAAAACATAGAGTAAATGGATAAATAATAATTATTGAACTCCTATTGTGTGCCAGAAATGATACTGAGAACCCTACATGTGACTGAAAGATGCTGACAAAGATTTTATAAAGTAAGTATTTTTATTATCCCCATTTTATAGATGAGAAAGCTGAGGCAGAAACAGGTTGTGTATCTTCTCCAAGGTTGTCAATGATAAGAAGGTAGCCGAGTCTGGATTCAGTCCCAGCAGTCTGATTCCAGAGCTCATCTGCTCATGTGCTATGTTCACCGACTCTAAGAGAATAAATTAGAAATAATGTCACCCTTACATTAAATTTTCCAAAGAATATAAAAAGAAAGAACACTTTCCAACTCATTTTATGAGATAAGAGAATTCATGTGAATAAATAAGAAAAAGATAACCCAAAAGAGAAATGAGATTTCACAAAAGATATTAAATGTTTAAAAAAAAAAAAGAAAGGGAAAGAACCCACATATTTTTAAAGTGCTCAGTGTCATTACTCATCAGGGAAATACAAATTAACGGCACAACATGTCCACCAGAATGATTACAAGTCAAAAGACTGACAAGACCAGGAGCTGATGATATAAAAAACAAGAGGAACTCTTGGTATGGTCACTTTGAAGAAGAGTTTAGAAGTATCTACCTTAGGTAAACACATCAAATGCCCTATGAACCAGAAATTCCACTCCTAGGTTTTTACTCAGCAGAAATTCACATGTGTGCACCAAAAGACATGTACAAAAATGTGTTTGTGGCACCTTTATTCATAAAAGGCCAAAACTGACAACAACCTAAATAACTATTAATAGTGTAATGGAAAAATTGTGATATATTTATACTGGGGAGTACGACACAGCAATAAAAAGTAATCTGCTATACACAATAATTTGAATAAATCTCACAAATTACAATGTTGAGCAAGAAAGTAGCCAGGCATAAAAGTGGGCATACTCTCTAATTCCATTTATATATTGTTCTGAAATATGCAAAACAAATCTATGGTGACAGAAATTAGAAAAATACTTATTCTCTGGGAAGTGTTTGTAGCTACTGATAAGAGAAGAAGGATGCTGGGAATGCATTATTTGTTGATCAGGGTGTTGGTTACATGGTTGTATCCACTTACTGTTTCAAATATAGTTCCAGAAGTAACACCTTGGTGAGAGAGAAGGTAATTCAAATTCGTGGTGTGCGTACCTTAAGTGAAAGTGGTTCAACCAGGTAGAGGAACATTAAGCAGATTAAATTTCAAAATCAGCTAAATATCCATAGCATCATTTATTGAGAGTCAATAATGATGCTATGGATATTTAGCTGATTTTGAAATTTAATCTGCTTAACGTATGAAACAAATGTTAAGTCCTGAGAATAAAAAGATGAAAAGACAAACTTCCTATCAGCAAATTGTTCACAATCAAGCTGAAAAAGAGGTATAAAAATAATCTATTTCAAAACAAAGTCTGCTGTCTTGGAATTAGACAAACGGTTTTGAGAATTTAGGGGAGTGAGGGAAGACTCTCTAGAAGTGGCAATACTTAAACCTTGTAAGTTTTGCAGGGGAAAGGGCTTCATCAGCTCTTCATCAGCCCATCCATCAGGTGGGAGAGGGAGGGGATCTGGGCAAAGGTATTTGAAACAGTTGACTGCATTTGCAAAAGAGGACACTGGCAGAAAGCATTGTGAATTATAGGAACATTAGTAGGTATAACCAGAGCTGAAAATGCAAGACAGAAACAGAGGTGAGGCTGGCAAGTAAGAGTCTCTTATTCCATTTTGGATTTTTATCCTGTGGAACACTGGAACTATTGGAGCTACTGAAGAATTTTTATTTAATCTAATGTAAAGGGTAGATGGGAGGAAAGTAAGACTGGGAAGATAAGGTAGGAGGTTTTTATAAAAATTCAGGAATATATGTCAGGTTTTACTAAACAATTCAAAATCTTAGTGGCTTACAACAGCAAACATTTGTTTCTTACTTACAGGTCTGTGGGTCAGCCATGGTCTGTTTTAGCTTGGCTGAGCTGGGCCAGGCTTGGCTCCAGACTACATAGGCAGACTTATGTGTGCTCCATGGGTTTTCCATTTCCAAATCCATGATGAAGGAGCTATATCTTCTCTGTTTTTCTATTGGTAGATGGCAGGAGTGCAGGGAGGTAGTAGGGGTGAGCAGACAGACAGTATTTCCTAAAGCCTCTACTCAGAGCTAGCACAGCATCCCTTCTATCCACCTTCCACCAACCACGGTCTCATGACCAAGCTTGGTGTTTTTAGGACACAGTAGGATTCTCTACCCATAGGAAGAAGAAAGAGAGAATGACCACTTGCTGAACATATTAACTCACTCGACCACACCAGGCAAAAGATTATGAACACCTAAACTAAGGCAGACAGAATAGAAATAAACAAGAGGGGATTAAGCAACTGAGACTGTAGCCAGATTCTGGTATCCTAGCTATTCTGGCTGGACAGAGATGAACTGTCTTGTGAGGAAACTAAGAAATTAGACCAGAAGTTTTAACTCAAGGAGGTGCCTGATTAGAGTTGAGTAGTCAATCTAAATCAATTAACTAATTTGAAAATATTAGCCCAAGATGAGAAATTCAAGGGCAAAGCCTCTCAAAGGGAGATAATGACAGAGAAGAATTTAAATGAGTGGTAGGAAGTGGAGTTAGTAACAATTTTGAGCTTATTCCAGTCCTTCAGGTAATGAGCATCCTGGGAGCTCTCAAAAGGCAGCCCCAGAACAGAAAAAGAATGACAGGATAGAAGTAGCAGGAATGGGAGAGTTGGGATGACTCCTAGCTGAGCTGACTAACAAATTAGATGAATACTAAGGTCCTGCTGAATTACGGAACATAGAAGAAGTGAGTTTCAGAAAAAAAAAGATGGTAAGTTCAATTTGGTTTGATTTTTAAATCTGAGCCAGCTAAGCGAACACGCCTCTCCTAGTGAGCTGACTATCAGACCGTAGAGCTCTTTCCTTTGTCTTTCACATTGTTTTCACATTCTAGAATTCCCTTTCTCTCCTCTGTCGTCCATTCAAAGTCTAAGATTTTCATAATCATTTATACTTCCAATGCTGTCTTCCTTCTCTGAGCTGCTTACATTTGAAATTACCATGCCTCATTTAAAGTGGGTCATTTGTGTTATATATACACATGCACACATGTATACACACATAACAATTTTGTACCCAAAAGTAAACTGTAAGTTACATAACGACGAGGCCTTATGTGACTTTTGTATCTCCTACAGAACTTAGCACAGTACTAGAAATATTTTGAAACCTAACTAAAAAATGCAGTGGATAATTAACTATTTCATAGTACTTTTATGACCTCGTTTGAACATTTGAGATAATTCTTATTCTTTAAACGCTTATCCTGGTGTGTTTCTCCATGACTACATCTTTGTGCAATAAACACTTGTTGAAATTTTAACCTTGATTCATGTTAAGTGGCAGATAAAAGTTAGCCTGGTTTAAAAATTAGGCCTTAATCAATAATCGAGAGTCTCAAGAGTTGACAAGTTATTTTTTCCAAGATGGCAGATTAGAGGCTTTTAGCACATTTTGACTACTTGAAAATAGCAAGATAGTATATAAAGATCAACTTTGTGAACTTTAATTTAAGAAAAAAAATGAGAATCCCCCAGAAGTATGGACACCCAGATCCTGAAGAGGAGAATACTGGCAAATAGCCCCCATGACAGAATCAGGCTGAAAAAAATGAGTGAATCCCAATACTTAAGAGAGACAGAAAGCCTCCCTCTGTGACTTACCTTTCCACTGGAGATCTGAGAAACCCAGGCCAAGGGAGAACATTCTGTCTCCCCCAAGTCCTGTAGCTAATTTGGGGAGAGGCTTGGAGACTGAGGGAAAGACACCAGGAAAAGCTGCAGAAATTTCCCTAGACTCATAACTGAGAGCAGGGTGCCATTTTTAATGGCATTGGTAGGAATATAAATTAGTTCAGCCACTTTGGAAGGTAGTCTGAAGATTTTTCAAAAAAACTTGAAAGAACTACCATTTGACCCAACAATTCCATTACTGGATATATACCCAAAAGAAAACAAATCTTTCTACGAAAAAGACACATACACTCGCATGTTCATCACAGCACTAGTCACAATAGCAAATACATGGAATCAACCTAGGTGGCCACCAACAGTGGATTGGATTCTTAAAATCTAACACATATAGACCATGGAACACTACACAGCCATAAAAAAAACAATAAAATCATGTCCTTTGCAGCAACATGGATGCAGCTGGAGTCCATTATCATAAGTGAATTAACAAAGGAACAGAAAATCACATACTGCGCATGTTCTCACTTATAAGTGGGAGCTAAACATTGGGTATTGATGGACATAAAAATGGCAACAACAGAAACCGGGTACTACTGGTATGGGGAGCATGGAAAGGGGCAAGAGTTGAAAGACTAAGTGTTGGGTACTATGCTGAATACCTAAGTGACAGGATCAATTGTACCCAAACCTCAGCATCATGCACTATACTCATAACAAACCTGCTCATGTACCCCCTAAATTTAAAATGAAAAATGAAAAAAAAAAAAGGTGACAAGTCTGAATGGTCAACTACTTTGTGATTTCTTTCCAAGCAGCTGCCAATTGAAAGAAATAATACATGTTACAAGTGTAAAAGCATCCAGAAAAACTAGGTATTTTCTTAAAAGTGGTTTTGATTCTTTACATACTTTAAATCCAAGTTACTGTCCATTTTATGATAGAAGGAAGTATAGAGAGTAACTGATAAGCTCAAACTTACGCAACTTTCTGTTTGGAAGCAGGAATAGAAGACAGGTCTCTAACTTTCAGACCAGAGCACTAAGACCAAGTGAGTGTAAACTCCTAACCAGCTGCTTGATCCCAGTAGGGCAGGAATAAAAGATACAGTTGGGGCAGCTAAAATTAAAGGGAATGTTTTTAAATCTTTTAGTTCCTTTTTTAAAGGTAGGCTTTGAAAAACTTCATTTTGTGAGGTATTCAATGGGGACCTGGAAAACTGCTCTTAGCATTTTAACATAAATTAAAAATCATTTAAGCAGACCTCTATTCAGCTCTTGCCAACTGCACATTTATTTTTCTGGTAAAGGAGGCTTTGCTGTTGCAAATGAAGGGGAAATGAAGGCATTAGAGTTTGGGCATATCAGTAAAAAAAAAAAAAGTGAATGTGGATGTTGGATTAAGTTGCTCTCATGGCTGCAATTCCATTTATCTGGGCAAGGAATTTGCCCCCCAACCAGGTACCCTTTAAAACGTTCTCTGAAAACTGAAGTCGCTGTGTAGAATCTGGAGTTGCTGCAGGTGTTTCTTAAAAGCTCATTAGCCATCCAAAGAACTGTGAAAATAAAATCACTCCAGACCTAATGAGAGTCGGAGAGCAAGGTGGTCAGGGAAGAGCTAAGTTAGGAGGGAGCTGTTTCCATTGCACCTGTATTGAGAGGTTGGTGACCTCCAACAAGCCTGTAAGCTTAGTTCCATTTTGGATAAGCAACTGAAAGAGTGGGGGATGGGAATGGAGAAATGAAGGATAAAGTATTACTTGCTAATTCTAAACATATGTAGCCTGCACATTGGTGAGTTGAGGTTGGCAAAGGGTAAAACAAAATCTTGCTGCACTGCTTTCCTCAGTGACAGCTCTATTTGCTGATTTTTCCATTGGCACCCAGCTTTTTGAGTCTCCATTTTCTTAATTCCGAAACAACAGAGGGCAGTCATCTCTCATGGCTGAATACAACACTTGACATCTATGTTTTCGTATAGAGAAGATCATCCTCTGTGGGCCTGCAAAACATCAGTCTCACTCAGGCCTACCGAGTAGAGAAATTTATATATTCACAGTCTGGTGGGTTCAGAGACCACAGACTACACCTCTTCCTTTCCTTCTTGGCTTCTTCCATTTCCTAAAGCACAACCAGAATCTGAATAGAATATGGCACATAAGTTCTTCTCCACCCATTTTCTCCTATTAATAGAACATGGCAAAGGAAAAATCCCATGAATGTTAACAGCTAACTCAATTAAAGATAGCCCACCTGGAGTGAAAATTAATCAGTAGCCTCTTCTTTTAGAAGGTGAAAGAGAAACCAGGAAGGGATGTCACAAGTTACAATATCATGGAATGTGAGAATAACATGAACCAGGAAGCTGCATGTTCAGCAGGAACTAAGAAGACAAGGTATATCTTATGATAAGTAATATAGCCAAAACACTTCTTTTTCACTGTGCTTAAGCTAGGATTGGCTGGGAAATAAAGCAGCTTTGTGAATATTTTATTAGTTCTTTCTTATGGATGAAGTACTTCTTGTAGCAAAACCTTTATTAATTAAAAATGAGCTTTAAGAGAATAAGTTTCCTTACTTCTCCCTATACCTCTTCTGCCAAATCTTATCCCAGTAGGTTATGAGAGAACCCAAATCACTAACTGTGATCCCATTTAAAGTATTATAAACTTTATCTTCTATGAAGGTGCAGAGCAGAAATATTGTCCAAGTTGAGCAGTCTGTAAGCTGCTTGAGAGTGAGTACCATCCATATTCAACTCAATATTTAGCACAACACCTACACTGTCTGTGAATATATTTCAATTTGTATCAACCAATATTTATTGAGAATACACACTGTCCAAAATATGTTATTAACATAACATGGGACATAAAGATAATTGAGAAATTTATCCCTATTCCCAAGGTCTTTCTACAATAGAAGAAGGTGATTAGAGATGTACAAATATTACAGTAATGCCAGGTGAAATAAGAGAAGTATCATGAAAGAAGTACAAATCACGAAAGAATTTTAAAGGAGAGAAAAAGCCTCTCTTTCTGGAGATATCTGATATGGTTTGGCTCTGTTCCCACTCAAATCTCATGTCAGATTGTAATCCTCAGTATTGGATGAGGAGCCTGGGGGCAGGTGATTGAACCATGGGGGTGGTTTCCAGTGGTTTTTAGCACAATCCTCCTAGTGCTGTCTTGTGACAGAGTTCCCAAGACATCTGGTTGTTTGAAAGTATGTAGCACTTCCCACTTTGTTCTCTCTCCTGCCAGCCATGTGAAGATGCATCTACTTCCCCTTTGCCTTCTGCCATGACTGTAAGCTTTCTGAGGCCTCCCTAGAAGCAGAAGCCTGCATAGCCTGCAGAATCATTAGCCTATTGACCTCTTTTCTTTATAAATTTCCCAGTCTCAAGCATGTCTTTAGAGCAGTGTGAGAATAGATTAATACAGTATTCCTGAAAGCTTATTAGAGGCAATGATTTTTTAGATAACCCTGACACATCAACAGGATTTAAATAGGCAGAGTTGAAAAGAGCAAACTGCTTAGTGTGACATGAGTACAGAGAAGAATGATTCTAGTTGGCCAAGAAAATGGACACATAAAGAAAAGTGAGTGTGAAGACTGGAAAGGTGGATTCAGTCTAGCAGTGTTTTCTCAAGTTGCGGGTTATGAATGGATAAATATTATCTGTTGGTATTCGGTATCTATTCACGGGCCTTTCTATTCTATATTCTGGTCCCATATGTCAAGCTCTAGAAAGCTAAATATTACATGTGCAAGAATCTTTGCAGTTTAGGTTCATATATGATTTAGACTCTGACAATGAGATGTATTCTTATAAAGTTTGGAAGACAGAAAGGAGATGTGAGTCAGTGGTGTGCCGCAGTGTCAGCTAACAAGATTGAAAATTTGAAAGACATTTCAGAGA
Organism: Cacajao melanocephalus; assembly: GCA_963573385.1. Lineage (NCBI taxonomy): Eukaryota > Metazoa > Chordata > Mammalia > Primates > Pitheciidae > Cacajao > Cacajao melanocephalus. The sequence continues at coordinate 39,851 of CAUYLG010006091.1, read as the reverse complement.
GGTTTCAGGAGTCCATTTTTCTGAAGTTTTGCAGGGAAATCTCCAAAGTGAAAGATAAGACAATGTGACTTGAAAACCCTGTGACTATGAACAAGGTAGTATTTGATAGTTTCTTTCCATTCAGAAAGCAATGTGTATGAGTTCGATATCTGAGTGTGCTCCTCCTATCCATCTATCAATTGTGTCAGTTATATATCACCTTAATAATGTTATAAAACAAGCGACTTCAAAATTTAGTGGCTTAAAATTAAAGTCATTTATAATTGTTTTATCAGTCAAGTGGGAACTTACTATTTTGGAATAGTCTCAGCTGAGAAAACTCGGCTCTTTTTCACATGGTGTCATATCTTCCAGCAACCTAATATTGTACAAGATTTAGAAAAAGAAACAAACACACAGCACATTTTTCAGCTTCTTCTTCAGTCAAATTATCTTTTATCTTATTGACCAATGCAAGTCTCACTGCTAAGCCCAACAACAGATAATAAGGGACTGTAAAGTTATAAGTCAAAGTCTATAGATACATGGCAGCCATTAAGTGGGGCCATTCATGCAACTATCTACCAAAGTGAGTACATGTTAAAGCTGCCAGGTTTTAGTAAGGCCCAGAATAAGAGAAGCCTCTGCAGCCAATCTAGGCTGCAGTTCAAGAAGCTCGGGCTTTACGACCCAGTACATGTAACGATTTATAAATTGTTACAGATTCAGATAATATAGACACTCCAGCAAGTGTTGATAGGAAAATCCTAAAATTATCAAAGCAAGCTATTTCCCTCTTGAGAAATATGTATTTACCAAATACTCTTGCTACATTGCAACCTCTCCGCAAGCTAATACACATGGTCTTATGAAGAGTTCCCTATAACTAGTTGACTGAAGAAGAAGAAGAAAGAAGTGTCAGTTTGGTTTGTAGCTGGTGGCGCCAGCCAAAATTGAACTGCCGCATATTAAAGCCCCCAATTAGAAGTAGCCCAATACAAGGACAATCAGAAAAATCAATATGTTCAATTAGCAAAATTTTACGTAATTTTTTGTCTTTTTTTTTTTTGAGAGACAATTTTAGTCGAAAGAAAAATCAGAGGAAGGATTAAAGCTCATTTGATCTGGTAGACATATAAACCTCAGGGAATATCCGCATGGGCGTCCATGCTTTTGCTGTCCCACAAATGTGGAACCACGATGAGCAAATAACAAGAAATGTGTAAGTCACGTGATATGCAAAGTGAAAACAAGGAAGCAGACTTGTCCTCAAGGTGGAAAGTCCGGCAGTGGCTGTGCAAAGCCATTTCAGAACACACATAGAGAAAGCAGGTTAGAAAGAGATAGAGAGAAACCACGCATGAGGGGTCGGATGCCTCCAGCTGAAGAAGGTGAGGCATAGAAATCTCTTACCACTAGGACAGTATCCAAGTCATGGCACCAAATATGTTAGTGGTGGAAGAGATCTTAGTTAAGCCAAGTTATCAATGTCCCATCTGTATGGGTCTGTAGCAACTTCAGTTCTTGCCTCTTCAGAAGACAGAATTCGACTGAGGGGCAGAAGGCAGAAGGAGAGACTTAGGCAAGCTTCACAGCAGGAGTAAAAGTTTATTAAAAAGTTTTGGCCGGGTGAGGTGGATCACGCCTCTAATCCCAGCACTTTGGGAGGCTGAGGCGGGTGGATCACGAGGTCAGGAGTTCGATACCAGTGTGGCCAAGATGGTGAAAATCCATCTCTACTAAAAATACAAAAATTAGCTGGGCATGGTGGTGTACACCTGTAATCCCAGCTACTCAGAAGAATCACTTGAATCCGGGAGGCGAAGTTTGCAGTAAGCCAAAATTGTGCCACTGAACTCCAGCCTGGGTGACAAAGCGAGACTCTATCTAAAAAAAAAAAAAAAAAAATTAAAACAGGAAAGGAAAGAAAGAGAAGAAGGAAAGTATCACTTGGAAGAGGGCAAGCAGGCAACTTGAGAAACCAAGAACACCCAATGAGCAAACTTTAAATAGTGCATCTGGCTCTACACTTTGCCTGAAAGGAGAGAGAGAAAGGTTTGAATCTACAGTCCATGCAAAAGAGCTAATGGTTTGGCCAGATAGTCACGGATGGGAAAGAAAAAAGATTAGAGAATTAGTTACGAGAAAGTCTGGAGAAAAGACCTATTGATGGACTCCTCAGAATGTCAGAGAGTAGAATATTTGTGTTCCACTGAATTCTCACCACAGGGCTTCTCCATTGAGAAGAGGGCTACTTAATGAGGAAGAGAAAACCTGTTCTGTGGATTTCATTTAGCCTTTCTCACTGGCTACCCTAGGGCTTGGTCAATAAGCATAGAAACTTAATGGCATAATAGCAGAGATGGAAATGATGCATGACTCAGCAATATGAACTTTCTCTCACCAAGGAAAATGCAGAAAATGATACTAATGAATACTTGCTACATCAAGGAAACAGCAGAAAACACACACAGAGAGAGAAAGAGAGAGAGAGAGAGAGAGAGAACAAGATGTGAGAATATTGTGTCCATAAAATAGATCAGGTATGGTATGGAAAAAAGTATAATTATTTTAGAAATAATTAGAAATTTAACTTATAACTATTGATTTAAATAATTCAACTTATAGCCTAAATAGAAGAATGGAAAAAGTATAAATATCAAATAACTTAGCTGGAAATTTGAGATTAAAAAATTAAAACACAGTAGTAATACAGTACAAAGATATATGAGTAGAAAAATGGAGACATAAAATATAGAGGTAAGAGTTCTAATATTCAAAAAAGAGCCTAAATAGCCAAAGCAATCCTAAGCAAAAAGAATACAGCCAGAGGCATCACACTACCTGACTTTAAACTGTGCTACAAAGCTATAGTAGCTAAAATAGCATGGCACTCGTACAAAAAGAGATACATAGGCAAATGTAACAGGTTAAAGAACTCAGAAATAATGGTGATACACCTACATCTGATCTTTGACAAACCTGACAAAAACAAGCAATGGGAAAAGGACACTTTATTCAGTAAATGCTGCTGGGATAACTGTCTAGCCATATGCAGAAGATTGAAACTGGATCGATTCCTTACATCATATATAAAAATCAACTCAAGATGGATTAAAGATTTGAATGTAAAACTCAAAACTATAAAAATCAGAGAAGATAAACTAGGAATACCATTCTGCACATAAGACGTGGCAAAGATTTCATGACAGAAGTGCCAAAAACAATTGCAACAAAAACAAAAATTGACAAATGGTGTCTAATTAAACTAAAGAACTGCTGCACAGCAAAAAAAAACTATCAACAGTATAAACAGACAACCCACAGAATAGAAGAAAATATTCTCAAACTATGGATCTGACAATGGTCTAATATCCAGAATCTATAAGGAACTTAAACAAATTAGCAAGCAAAAAACACCACCATTAAAAAGTGAGCAAAGGACATAAACAGATACTTTTTTACAGAAGACACACATGGAGCCAACAAGCATGTGAAAAAATGCTTAACATTGCTAATTATTACAGAAAGGCAAATCAAAACCACAATGAGATACCATCTCCCACCAGTCACAATGGCTATTACTGAAAAGCCAAAAAAAAAAAGATGTTGGTAAGGTTGCAGAGAAAAGGGAACCCGTATACACTGCTGATGGAAATGTGAATTAGTTCAGCCATTGTGGAAAGCAGTTTGGCAATTTCTCAAAATACTTAAAATAGAGTTACCATTCTGCCAAGCAATCCCATTATTGGGTATATTCTAAATGGAATATAAATTATTTTACCCTAAAGATACATGCACTTGTATGTTCATTATAGCATTATTCACAATAACAAATACATGGACTCAACCTAAATGTCCATTAGTGATAAATTGGATAAAGAAAATGTGGCACATATTCACTGTGGAATATATGCAGCCATAAAAAAGAATGAAATCATCTCATTTGCGGCAACATGGATGAAACTGGAGCCTATTATCCTAAGCAAACTTATGTAGGAACAGAAAACCAAATACCACATGTTCTCATTTATAAGTTGGAGCTAAACATTGAGTACACATGGACACAAAGAGGGGAACAACTGATACTGGGGCCCTCTTTAGAGTGGAGGGAGGGAGTAAGATAAGGATCCAAAAACTACCTATTGCTACTATGCTTTTTACCTAGGTGACAAAATAATCTGTATGACAAATCCCTATGACACCAAATTTATATTATAACAAACCTGCACATGTACCACTGAACCTAAAATAAAAGATAAAAATAGATAAATAGAAAAAATGATATGGGAACAATGTTTAATCATAAGAACTCAAATACAAGTTTATGCCAAACAAATCTAAAAATTACTTGAAATAAATTATTTAGTAGGAAAAGTTGAGTAAGCAAAGTTGACTCAAAAAAGATACTCTAAGACCAATAACTATAGAAAACTTTAGAGGAAATCAAAACTCTAGAAATGGCACAATGCCCAGACAATCTTATGGGCACATTGTATTAAACCTACAAAAATCCTGTGAGTTCGTGTAGTGAAAGAAAAAAAGAGACCAAAAAAACCCTACAAAGAACAGATAATTACTGAATTATTTACACTGTTAAAGAACATAGAAAAAGATGGAATGTTTTCAGCTCATTCTACAAATTTGACATCACACTGAATCATAACCAGATAAAAATAGAAAGAAACCCACCCAAAAACCCAAAGACAAATAGAGGCAAAAATCTCCCAAAAAATACTGAAATTTTTTTCTTCATTATACTTTAAGTTCTGGGATACACGTGCAGAACATGCAGGTTTGTTACATAGGTATACATGTGCCATGGTAGTTTGCTGCACCCATCAATCTGTTATCTACATTAGATATTTCTCCTAATGCTATCCTTTCCCTAGTCCCCCACTTCTCCAACAGACCCAGTGTGTGACGTTCCCCTCCCTGTGTCCATGTGTTCTCATTGTTCAACTACTACTTATGAGTGAGAACATGCAGTGTTTGCTTTTCTGTTCCTGTGTTAATTTGCTGAGAATGATGGTTGCCAGCTTCATCCATGTCCCTGCAAAGGACATGAACTCATCCTTTATTATGACTGCATAGTATTCCATGGTGTATATATTCCACAGTTTTTTAATCCAGTCTATCATTGATGGGCATTTGGGTCTGTTCCAAGTCTTTGCTGTTGTGCACAGTGCTGCAATAAACATACGTGTACATGTGTCTTTATGGTAGAATGATTTTTAATCCTTTGGGTATATACCCAGTAATGGGATTGCTAGGTCAAATCGTATTTCTGGTTCTAGATTCTTGAGGAATCGCCACACTGTCTTCCACAATGATTGAACTAATTTACACTCCCACCAACAATATAAAAGCATTTCTATTTTTCCACATCCTTTCCAGTATCTGTTGTTTCCTGATTTTTTAATCATCACCATTCTAACTGGCATGAGATGGTATCTCATTGTGGGTTTCATTTGCATTTCTCTAATGATCAGTGATGATGAGTTTTTTTCATATGTTTGTTGGCCACATAAATGTCTTCTTTTGAAAAGTATCTGTTCATATCCTTGACTCACTTTTTGATGGGGTTGTTTTTTTCTTGTAAATATGTTTAAAATCCTTATAGATTCTAGATATTAGCCCTTCTTTGGATGGATAGATTGCAAAAATTTTCTCCCATTCTGTAGGTTGCCTGTTCACTCTAATGAGTTTCTTTAGCTGTGCAGAAGCTCTTTAGTTTAACTAGATCCCAATTGTCAATTTTGGCTTTTGTTGTCATTAGTTTTGGTGTTTTAGTCATGAAGTCTTTGCCCATGACTATGTCCTGAATGGCATTGCCTAGGTTTTCTTCTAGGGTTTTATGGTTTTAGGTCTTACATTTAAGTCTTTGATCCATCTTGAGTTAATTCTTGTATAACGTGTAAAGAAGAGGTCCAGTTTCAGTTTTGTGCATATGGCTAGCCAGTTTTCCCAACACCATTTATTAAATAAAGAATCCTTTCTCCATTGCTTGTTTTTGTCAGGTTTGTTGAAGATCAGATGGTTGTAGATGTGTGGCATTATTTATGAAGCCTCTGTTCTGTTTCATTCGTCTATATATTTGTTTTGGTACCCATACCATGCTGTTTTGGTTACTATAGGCTTGTAGCATAGTTTGAAGTCAGGTAGCAGGATGCCACCAGCTTTGTTCTTTTTGCTTAGAATTGTCTTGGCTATACAGTTCTTTTTTGGTTCCATATGAAATTTAAAGTAGTTTTTTCTAATTCTGAGAAAGAAGTCAATGGTTGCTTGATGTGGATAGCATTGAATCTACAAATTACTTTGGGCAGTATGGCCATTTTCACGATATTGATTCTCCCTATCCGTGAGCATGGAATGTTTTTTCATTTGTTTGTGTCCTCTCTTATTTTCTGTAGCAGTGGTTTGTAGTTATCCTTGAAGAGGTTCTTCACATCCCCTGTAAGTTGTATTCCTAGGTATTTTATTCTCTTTGTAACATGTAATCCATCACATAAACTGAACCATGACAAAAACCACATGATTAATTTAATAGACGCAGAAAAGGCCTTTGATAGAATTCAACACTGCTTCATGCTAAAAACTCTCAATGAACTAGGTATTGATGAAACATATCTCAAAATAATAAGAGCTATTTATGACAAACCCACAGGCAATATCATACTGAATGGGCAAAAGCTGGAAGCATTCCCTGTGAAAACTGGCACAGTACAAAAATGCCCTCTCTCACCACTCCTATTCAACGTAGTATTAGAAGTTCTGGCCAGGGCAATCAGACAAGAGAAAGAAATAAAGGGCATTCAAATAGGAAGAGAGGAAGTCAAATTGTCTCGGAAGAGAGGAAGTCAAATTGTCTCTGTTTGCAGATGATATAATTGTATATTTAGAAAACCCTATTGTCTTAACCCAAAATCTCCTTAAGCTGATAAGCAACTTCAGCAAAGTCTCAGGATACAAAATCAATGTGCAAAAATCACAAGCATTCCAATATACCAATAATAGACAGAGAGCTAATATTGGAAATTTTAACTCAGTAGTGCATTAAGAGAATTATAGCATGAACTAGCAGTCTTTTTCGTGGAAATGCTAGGACAGGTTAACATTAGTCTGTCTTTTAGTGTAATTTACTACACCAAGAGCTTAAAAAAGAAAAAAATTATATTATTACCTTAATACACAAGAAAAGGCACTTGCTAAAACTTAAATGATCACTCTTGGTTTTTCTTCAGCAAACTGTTATATTAGAGTTCAGGGGTTCAGGGTGCCCTCAGCTCCCCTGAGAGGTTTCTCCAGGTTCTTGGCCTCCTGCCCCCACCAAGAATGAGAGAGGGGACCACAGCGCAGTGTGCAGTAAATGCCAGACTCAAAAATGTTTGTAGAAAGTGATTTATTTATAGAAAGAGAGAGAAACCGGAGAAGGAGAGAGAAGGAAACGGCTAACTCTCACACAGAGTGAGAGAATCCAGCAAGATGGAATCCAGGAGAGGAAAGCAGCTTCCACACTAACTGGAGGGGAATTGAGAGAGAAAGACGGAGTTTGGCAGAGGAAAAGCAGCTTCCACACTGGGTGGAAGCGGACACCAGAGGGGAAATCCAGGAGGGGAATGTGAGCTCCTACTATGTGGGAGGGGATTCCAGAGAGCTGGAAATCCCGTGTGGGTGAAGGAGCAGGGAAATTTATCCTGGGAGAAATTCCCACCTCCCCAAGTTCCTCTGGCCAATGAAAGGATTTCCTTTAAACTTCCACTGGGGTGACTGACTCTTAGTTTCTTCCCACGCCAGCGAAATTCAGACATAAACTGTTAAATCTCCTGGATGGAGAGAGATGAGAGGGGGGCACCACACTGGGAAGTTCTTGCTCTTAAAACTACACCCCCTTGTGGACCCAGAAAGAGAACACATTCCCTCAAAACTGACAGAAGCTACCACCGGAAACCTATATGATACTTCTGATGAATCATAAAGACTATTTCCATTGAAGTTTAAAACAAGAGGAAGGTTCTGTTACTCCCTCAGTGGGAACAATTCCAACAAAGCAAGGTAGCAAATCAAGAAACGGGAAGATATAGGATCCAGGAAGCAGGAGATACAACACGGAATAGAGGCAAAGGAAATCCCCAGGATTACTGTGAAGGAAAATTCAGAGTGATAAATGTGCAGGAAATCTGGAAAGTAAGGTAAAAGAGGTTGAATGATTACTGGAAGGATAATTGAAAAAATTAAACCGATGAGACAGCGTTAAAATTCATTGCAAAGATATGTAGACTTCAGGCAGAGAGTTTTCATACAAATTAGTAATACATTTACAAAAAGTAAGCAAAGAACAAAATGAATCAATGATGAACCCTGAACAGGGAGACTTAAAAAAATAAATAAATATAGCATGCTATATGACTCAGTTGAAAATTCTACTTTTAATCATTGGGCTGGGTGCAATGGCTCACACCTGTAATCCCATCACTTTGGGAGGCCATGACAGGTGGATCACTTGAGGTCAGGAGTTCGAGACCAGTCTGGCCAACATGGTGAAACCCCATCTCTACTAAAAATACAAAAATTAGCCCTGCATGCCGGCGGTACCTGTAATCCCAGCTACTCAGGAGGCTGGGGCAGGAGAATCACTTGAACCCAGGAGGCAGAGGTTGCAGCAAGACAATATTGCACCACTGAACTCCAGCCTAGGTGACAAGAGCAAGACTCCATCAAAAATAAAAAATACAGTTATAATAATATATACTGAATATTGATTTAACTAAAATTGTGATATCAATTGTTTAGGAATATGGGGGAGAGCGTATATGAGAGAGCTACTTCCTAATCTTCCATCATAGGAAGTCAATTAATAATATTTAAAATTGAAAAAATTATAAAAGTAGTAATATAAGCAAGATATTTAGAAATAATAATGTAAAAAAAAAAACAGAAAAAATAACTATGAGTATTAAAAGTGGATGCCATGGAGGAGGGACAGAGGTGGAGAAGGATGCAGCAAATACTGCTGGTTTCTGTGTCGTGTAAAACTAATTTACCTACTTAAGACACCTTCATATATTCCCTTAGTAAAAATTAAAACTAAATTTAGATTTTAAAAAAGAATGACAGGATCCAGTAAGAATGCAGAAAAACATGTATACTCTTAGACCTGATAGCTAGGAGAATAACTTAGTACAGGCTTTCTAGAGAGCATGTTGGCAGTAATATCAAAATTTCAAATACTCTTATTATTTAATCCAACAATTCTTCCTGTGGTAAATTATTTTAAGAAAACCATAGGGCATTTGTAAAGATTTACTTAAAAGGGTGTTCACAGCTTCATATTTTATAATACTGGAATATTCTAACTATTCGTGTACATTAATAAGGACAGATTAAGTACATTAAATACTTCCATACAGTGGAATACCTGCAGACATTTACAATTATGACATAAAGTAGTGGTTTCAAATCATGTTTTTGGAAGTCTATATTCATTTCTTAGGGCTACCATGATAAAGTACCAAAATCTAGGTGGCTTCAAAAAACAGAAATCTATTTTCTTACAGTTGTTGGCTAGCACTCTCAGATCAAGGTGTCAGCAGAGTTGTTTCCATCTGAGGTCTGTGATGGAGAATTTCTTTCATGCTTCTCTCCTACTTCTTGTGTTAGCTGGCAATCTTTGGGGTTCTTTGGCTTGTGGATGCACTACTCTGATCTCTGCCTTCATCTTTACATGGCAGTCTTCCTATGCATATACCTGTGTCTGTGTCCAGATTTCCCCTTTTTGTAGGGACACCAGTCATGTTGGATTAGGGTCCAGCCTGATAACCTCATCTTAACCTGATCATCTGCAAATACCCTGTAAGCATTTGGTCACATTCAAAAGAACTACGGGGTAGGACTTCAACATCTTTTTACGAGATACAATTCAATCCATAACAAAATTGTGGGGTCTCTGAGGGGTGCCTCAAAAACTATTGCAACTAGCTGTTGGTCTCAGCTGGTGAGTTTTAGAGACTTCCCTTGCCCACTTTAACTAGAAATGTTCCAATTTTTATAAATTACTATTCTGAAAGTTCATATAAAAAGGTTCCACAATTTAAAATGCTTAAAAGCAACCGATATAAAACTATATTTATGTATGTCCCAAATATATTGCTAATAAACATAAGCAGTTTGCAAGCATGTGAATATGTTCCCAATTCTATGTCAGTTTAAAAAATCACCATCTCTATCTATAGTGCTTATTTGTAGATTGATACCATTTTGGTACAACATATCACCAAAATATTCACAGTATTAACAGGGCTACAATTTATCAATTTCTCTTTATAGTCATCTTCTTACTTTTCTGTATTGTGTAGTTTTTTGCAATGATATATCTTGTAATTTTAAAAAGACTCTATTATTAAAGAGAAAAAAAAGGTGGCCAGGTGTGGTGGCTCATACCTGTAATCCTAGGACTTTGGGAGGCCAAGGTGGGCAGATGGCTTGAGCCCAGGAGTTCGTGAGCAGCCCAGGCAACATGGCAAAACCCCATCTCTACAAAAATAAAAATAGAAATAGAAAAGAACATGACATTCAGTAAATGCATGTTGGCAAATTGATCAATATAATTTTATTAGTCTGGCTTGGCTTATAAGAATTTCAAACAGAGGGAATTTGCGTAATTATTCAAGTTCTACTCTTCAGAACATCAATCCTTGCCATTGAAATCCTGCTGGTGCTGTCTAATAAAAGTAAGTCTGCAAACCCAAGTCTAGTCATGGATGAATAAATAAACAAAATGTGGTACATACATACAATGCAATATTATTCGGCCTTTAAAAACGAGAAAATTCTGATACATAGTACAACGTGGATGAGCCTTGAAGATATTATGTTAAGTGAAATAAGCCAGTCACAAACGGACAAATGCTGTATGATTCCACTTACATGAGGTGTTTTAACGTAGTCAAATTCATAGACACCAAAAGTATAATAGTTGCTACTAGGGACGGGGGCAGGGAGAAGCAAGGACTTGTTGAATGAGTGTGGAGTTTCAGTTTTGCAAGAATAAAAAAAGTTCTGGAGATGGGTGGTGGTGATGGTAGCATAACAATGTGAGTGTGCTGAATACCACTGAACTGTATACTTAAAAATGGTTAAAATGGGCCGGGGGCAGTGGCTCATGCCTGTAATTCCAGCACATTGGGAGGTCGAGGCAGATGGATCACCTGAGGTCAGGAGTTCGGGACCAGCCTAGCAACATGGTGAAACCGCGTCTCTACTAATAATACAAAATAATTAGCCAGGTGTAGTGGTGCACGCTATAATCCCAGCTACTTGGGCAGTTGAGGCAGGAGAATCGCTTGAACCCAGGAAGCGTTGCAGTGAGCCGAGATCGCACCACTGCACTTCAGCCTGGGCGACAAGAGCAAAACTCCGTCTCCAAACAAAAAAAAAAAATGAAAACAACGGTTAAAATGATGACACTTGTGCATAGTTTACCACAATTAAAAAATAAACAATAAAAAAATTTTGATCTTAAAACACTTCAAGGTAATGTGTACCTATAAGCTCATTTACTTATTATATTTAATTAGTGAATCATTATGACATAATCCCCATTTTCGTCATCCCCATCAGCATCCAAGTACTGAGAAAACCAGTTGTACACTTTATTGTGAAGATCACTTTTCATTTTCTTTATACAGGCAGCATAAATACTTTTTGGAGAAAAACACTATTGAGGAGCGTTGAGAAAGTCCTTATTTGGAATGCTTAGCTGGACTTACCTAAACTGAACTTTCCCCTTCTTGACCCAGGGCAACCTCTGCCAAGCCCACCACCCTCCACCTCCCATGCTACGAAAGATCGAACAAGATAATCAGAAAAGCCACCCAAGGAAAGGACCAGGGAGAATCAGTTACATGTCCAGCAGGCCAGGCAACAAGAAAACCTAAATCTGTTCCAGTTCTCTAGTTTCACCTTAAAGGCAAAGAACTGTAGATGTTTGTGAGGAGCTCTTCAAAGCCTAAATTCATAGCCTCTCTACGCGGGAGGTTACCAGCATCTGAAGAAAAACAACCACTGCCAGAAAAGCTCGTCTTTGTTTTCATTCTTTGCAGTCCTTCAGGAAACTCTTGATAATGTGAAATGTTATTACTGCAAATGTTGGCTCAGGCAAGTTTACTCTAGAGTCTGACTATCACTGACTGTTCGCAAAATAAAATCATTTTTAAAGCCTACAAGGAAAGCCAAGAGCAAACCACAAATCAGAAAACCACCAAGGCGGGCTGGCCTCATTGCCAGAGTTTAATGTGATCTAATGGGAGGACAACAAGATGTGAGAATTTGATTTTACGATGCTGCATGTAACATTTGGCAATACAGAGGGGTTGGGCCCAACTTCCCCATTCTTAAGCAAACATTTGAAGTAATGTTTCACTTTCTCATCAGTTTTAATTCTGTCAATGAGAGGGTAGAGATTCAGCCTGCCCTACTCATTTTTAAAATGCCGTCTGCTTTGGATGGTCGTAGATTTGCTTAATATCCATTTGTATAAGATGAAGATGGGCAGGTGGGGAAGGGGCCAGGAAAATAGGATGAAGCTATTTAGTGGCAGTGTGTCAACTGGACTGCCACTCTCTTTTGCACTGGTGATTTATTCCATGGGTGGGAAGGGAGGGGTAGGGCTAACTTAAGCAACATTCTTTCACAAGCAAAAACTAACCCCAGTGAGAAAGAGTTAGATCTGGGCTGAATCAGGTTGCCCAGTCTCACACCAAATGGGACTGGAACTCAGCTGGAGCTCTATTTCCCATCACTCATTTTTAAAAAAAAGCAATAAAATGGTAGCAACACAAGAAAAGCTTTGCATATGTCAAATTAACAACCTAGGACACTATGGAATAAAGAAAGTCAGTCAGGAAATCCCATATAAGAGCACATGAGCAATGAAAAATACATTAAACTTACATATTTCATGCTGCTTTTATTTCTGTTGCCAGGACAATGGAATGAGTATCAGATCTTTTTTTTACCTTCTTTCAGAATAATGCAACCCTACCAATACCAAACTCCTGCTTATGCTGTCATTTTACAGCAGTTACAAAACTGACCCAGTGAAAAAATGTGAAACACAAAGAGTCAAGTTTCTTAAAGCAATAGTTTGCTAAGGAAAGTGTAAGAAATCCAAGAGTCTAGGAAAAAATCACTAGAACTGCTATTTCTATTGACTTTTAAGCTAAACACTGAGAAGGAAAGAAAGCCTCACTAAGAGTTAAAATCTGGATGATAGCAGGTGTCCTCTTTTGGTGCAGATATAGACAGTTACCTCTCACCTGCCACCTGTGGACTGTGAGTCTTCCTGAAGGAAGGCTGAGGGCTCAACAGTGCTGAGGGTGTGATAGGGGTAGCATCAGTTCAGGCAGGTTGGGCTGCAGTAACACATAGACCAAGCAGGTAATGGCTCAACACAATAGGAAGTTACTTCTTGCTTAGCTAACATTCTGGTGATGAGCTCAGCAGGACAGCTCAAGACATGCCATCACTCAGAGGAGGCCCTGCCAACTTCCGCTTATGGTCAGCATAGCCACCTGCATCGCTTCCTGCAGGAAGAAGGAAGAACCATGTAGAATCACTTCTAGGAGGCTTTTTATGGGACCAGACTGGAAGTGGTACACATTATTGAAGCTCATCTTCCACTGGTCATGACTTAGTCTTAGAGCCACCCCTAACCACAAGGGAAGCCAGGAAACGTAGCCTGGTTATTTGCTCAAGAAGAGGAAACGAATTATGGTGAACAGCCAGCAGTTTCTACCACAGGTGTCCTCATCCATTCAGTGGATTGCAATGTATTGCAGTCTACATGTTCACCTTTCACAGATTTAACCATTTTAATACAATTTAACCTCATAAAACGAACAGGTAGCTGAAAAAATATTCCTACTACAAAGTCAAAAATTGAAGAAAATAATAATACAAACCCAAGCCAACCACAAGAAAAGAACAGAAGTAAAGCCTCATAAACTCTTCGTTTGCCATAATGTGAGGTTTGCTTTTTTTTTTTTATAAAAAGACTATTCAATTACTTCTGGAAAGAAGTCAAACCAAATGTTTTCCAAAAATTTAAGTTTATTTGAAATACAGATTTATATCACTTTTATAATAATGCACCTTATATACCAAATATACCTGAAACATGGCTAATAAGAATGTGAACATATCAAAATTAGCAAAAAAGTTTAAGTAGCCATAAAATAAACATGGAGAAAACTTCTGTAATTTTATATGCAGTTTAAAGTCATGTTATACTTAATCTATTATTTTGAAAAATTGTACTAAGCTTGATGAGAGATGTTTAGAGGTCTCTTTTGAGATTTCTCATTAAATAATAAAGCATAAAAGGCTACATACCATTGGGTTCTCATTTTTTCTTCACTCCATAATTAAAAATGGCAAAATAACATGTGTAAGACAATCTGGCAATGGACAGGGTGCGGTGGTTCACACCTGTAATCCTAGCACTTTGGAAGGCCAGAGCGAGCAGATCACTTGAGGCCAGGAGTTCAAGACCAGCCTGTGAAACATGGCAAACCCCATCTCTACTAAAAATATAAAAATTAGCTGGGCCTGGTGGCACACAACTATAATCCCAGCTACTCAGGTGGTTGAGGCACAAGAATCACTTGAACCTGGAAGGCAGAGTTTGCAGTGAGCTGAGATTGCACCACTGCACTCCAGCCTAGGCAACAGAGCAAGACTCTATCTCAGAAGAAAAAAAAAATCTGGCAACAAAATTATATTCCTTTGTTAATATAGAAAAATGCTGAAGTTTTAAGAAATAATTAAAATAGACACAGTTGGGAGGTTGATTTAGAGATGAATGAAAGTACAGGTTTCTAGTGTATCTCAGCTTATTGTATTTTCTAGATCCTGTTTCAATGGTTAAATATATAATGACTTGTGTGCATGTGTGTGTGTACATACCACAAAAAGATATGTACTAAAGAATGTATCTTCTCAAAAATCACTTAACTAATATTTATAGAGCACTTGCTCCTTATCCTAATGTAGTTTTTTTTTACAGTAGCAATAGTCAATCTAGCAAAAACAATATTTTAAGAGAAAATTGTGTAAGTGTATCAATGATGGAGCAACTACTTCAATGGAATGTTTTAAAAGGTTTTTGGAATAAGTTTACTGAGGCGGCATAAATGACATTTTTTTGCTTCACCATTCATAGGCAAGCTACTGTAACAAAATGCTACAAAACATTACTCATAAGGTTAATTTTAGAAAAACTAGAACCTTCAAGTAAAGAAAAGTCAAATACCTGATACCCATTAGGATGAATACTATCAGAAAACAAACCAGAAAATAGCAAGTATTGGCAAGGATCCGGAGATAGTATATCCTTGTGCACTACTGGTGGAAATACAAAATGGTACAGTTGTTATGGAAAACGATATAGTAGTTCCTCAAAAAATTGAAAATTGAATTACTATGTGATGTATAATTTCTGCTTCTGGGTGTATACCCAAAGGAATCAAAAGCTGGGTATGAAGAGCTATTTTGTACACCAATGTTCATAGCACCGTCATTCACAAAAGCCATAAGGTGGAAGCAACCCAGGGGCCATCAACAGATGAACAAATAAGCAAAATGTGATATATATACATACAATGGAATAGTGTTCAACCTTAAAAAAGAGAGTTCTGACACATGATATAGTACGGATGAGCCTTAAGAACGTTACGCCAAATGAAATAAGCCAATAACAGAAAGATAAATACTGTATGATTCCACTTATATGCATACCGATAGTAGTGAAATTCACAGAGACAGAAAACAAAAGGGTAGTTATCAGGGACTAGGGAGAAGGAGGAATGGACAGTTGTTTAATAGGTATAGAGTATCACTCTTACAAGATCCATGTAATTCTGGAGATTGGTTATCCAACAATGTGAATATACTCAATGTTAATGAATTGTACATTTAAAAATTGTTAAAATGGTAAATGTGTATTATGAGTATTTTACTATAATTAATTTTTTTAATGTAGAGGACTCTACAGTTTGATAGTCAGATATGGAGCAACCATGAAAATATTTTCTATCACTCAGAGTTTGCTGATATTTAAAAAACGAGGAAAACAAACACACACCATCTGCTTTCAAGGTAAAGATATTTTCACAATGAACTTAAAATAACTGTTATTTGAAAGAAATTCAAGCTATGCTAAGAACATTTTGAAAACAAATTTAAAGTGTTTCCATCACTGTGTGTGTTATTGCAGATAATTATACAATTTAATTAACAATTTCAAAACTGAACCCTTACACTTAGAAATAGGACATTTAAGCTATTTAATAGTTTATCAAAGAGTTTTAATGATTTAGAATTCAATTGGTAAAATAACAACAAGCAACTCCCAATTAGTTTGTAAGAACAAGTGGTTAACGTCAGGGAAGATAACAAATTTTATCCAAATTTCAGCAAAAGTTTCTGCATAATTGAAATATAGGATAGAAAAATGATTATCATGATTTAGTAAGCCTACTAGATGATGAGTTCGTTCCATTTAGATCTTCAAATACTTATAAGGGATCTTTTTAAGATAAGGCAGTCAAAAGTCAAAAATTGTCGAATTGTGGATTCATTACATGCAGAGTTTTAAACTAGGATTTTAAAAACATATTGAAGCATATTAAATCACACAACTCTCACTAATAAGAGCAAAAAGGGTGTGGCATCATAAGCAAAAAATAATTAAAATAATTTTAAAGTATTTTTTCTTTCATCTATTTTAAGCCTATGTTATTTCTATCTTACATATATCTTATAAAGTGCATGATATATTGGTACATAGCATATACATATAACTCACAAATTAATTTTGTTCATACATAGTTTATTTATATGGATATAAAATACAGAGCTCATTTGTCTAAAATGTCTTGGAAATCTGTTAGGAAGAAATCTATAAACTTTGTTTTAAAAAGCAAATGCTCTAAAACTGCAATATGGAAGACCAGGGTTATCTATGAGAAAGGTTCTTCTTTATAGTAGAAGCAAGATGCCACAAGACTAATTCTCATCCACTGAAATTATGTAGGTATAGTTCTTCCTTAGAGTAACGCAATCAATTCATTTTATTCATAGGAATTTTATGTAGCTCTATTGTCCTTATGTGCCATCCAGGAGAGAATTCTAAGTATAAATCTACAGTCAAGCATAACGCTTTGATAGTGAAATAACACTGTACACGTAGATTTTCCCTTTGAATATTTAATATACTTATGCTTTCTGACACATGCTAAAATATGGATGAGCCTTAAGGACATTATGTTTCCTTAAATCTGTTTTGAAATGTGATGAAACATATTTAAGTAAACAAACAATCACATACATAAACACTGTATTATGCTTTTTATCATCTGACCCCTCCCTTCATGTAAAACCACTGCAGAAGGAAAAACATTTTATCACAAAACAGCTATGTCATTCACTGTATTTAGAATGCCTTTCCTTTCTTCTTTCATTTTATCTGAGTTTTCTCTGTAATTTGGTGTCCACTTTCAAAAAAATTGTATTCAACAACTATTTGAGTATACTACCTGCTTCTGTGGTAGATTGATTGCAAAAATGGCCCTGTTTTCTATATCTACATGTTCTTTGCAATGTGGCTTTGCAGTTCCTCTCATTAGAAAGTGGAGTATATTGTCCCATCTCTTGAATGTGGAGTAGCTTTGGCACTGTTTTTGGCCAATAAAACATGGCAGAGGTGATAGTGTGTCAATTCCAGTTTAGGCCTACTTCCGTCATATGCCTTGAAAAATTTACTAACCTACAGAATAAGGCCAGGATGGATAAGAGATCACATGCAAGAGAGCTCAGGTGTTTTAGATGATTACTAACAAATGTCCCAGGCTGGGTGCAGTGGCTCACGCCTGTAATCCCAGCACTTTGGGAGGCTGAGGCAGTGGATCACCTGAGATCAGGAGTTTGAGAACAGCCTGGCCAACATTGTGAAACCCTGTCTCTACTAAAAATACAATAATTAGCCGGGCATGGTGGTGCATGCCTGTAGTCCTAGCTACACGAGCGGCTGATGCAGGAGAAAAACTCGAACCCGAGAGGTGGAGGCTGCAGTGAGCTGAAATCATGCCATTGTACTCCAGCCTGGGCAATAAGAGAGAAATTTCATCTCAAAAAAAAAAAAAAAAAAGTCCTGCACAGATCTGCCTAATCTGCATGTGGCTAACAGCAGATGCATGTGGAGGTCCATCCAAGAGCAGAAAAGCCACCCAACTGAGCCCAGACCAGATTGCTAACTCATAGAATTTTGAGCTAAATGAATGGTTACAATTTTAAGCAGCTAAGTTTTGGGCTGGTTTGCTAAGCAGTATTATTGTGATAATCATTAACAATCCTTACTAGGCATACTAAAATGATGAAAACAATGTGGTCCTTTCTGCCCTTGAACGACTCATAGTCTATATAAGGTATTTTAATCTGGGGCCCACAGATTGACATTAAAGAGATCTTAAATTCTCTTAAATTATATGTGAGATTTGACATGTCTTCTTAAGTGATTTTCCTCTGGGGAAGTGGAGTTTACAGTTTTTATCAGATTCTCAGATGAGTTTGTCTCTCACCAAAAGGTTAATACAGCACAGTCATAAAGATATTGATGCAGTTATAAAAAGTATAATATAATACATCCAGTCCGATAATATAGATATGTGTCAGGTAGTATGGCAATACAGAGAAGAAAACTTTTAAATCTCCTATGGAATTTGAAGGCTTTCTCAAAGAAATTATTCTTCCCAAGTGTCTCCACAGACACAAAGAAGCCTTCAGGCAGTGGCTAGCAAGTACAATAACATGGAAAAGTTAAACTGCCTGGCTTATTTAAAGAAAAGAAATTGTACATGCAGCAAGATACATTGTTAAGGTATAGAAGATAAAACTGAAGAAGGTTGAGGTCAAGATGTGAAGGGCTTGTAGTCCATGCCAGGGAATTTGCTTTTTAAAACTGTAAGGCTCTGCCACTAAAAGTTTGTGAGCAAAGAAAACCATTGTGAAAAATCACATTTTAGAAGTCCTTGTGGCAGAGAATAGAACAGCTTGGAGAAATGACTAGTGTAAGCTGGCAATAGTACAGGCAGGGAAGGAAAGAAGTCTGAATTCAAGGATTAGCACAGGGATGTAGAGAAAAGAGACAAAGTTTGAAAGTAGAATCACCAGGAGCTATTGACTGATTAGGTATAAAAATGAGAAAGCAACCTGGGATTCGTATTTCTTGATTGCACAAATGAAGATGGTGATAAAAATCATCACTGAGGAGAGAATGCCAAAGGAGCATCACGGAGAGAGAAATTTTTTTAAATCCCATGTTGGACCTGTTCAATTATAGATTGTGCAGCAGGCCTACAGCTGAAACAAATAGTGAAGGATGAAGATTTGGAAGTTTCTGACTATAAATTCCAAGGAATTTGGAGAGTCAAGGGAAATGCAGCATATAAGAAAAATTGAGGGTGGTACGTGTGTTCTAAATATGAAAATATGCATGCTTTGGTCAAAGGTACTTAAAGATTTGCCAGCCCAGTGCAAAATTGACTCTTCTGTGACTGAGAACAAAAAGAGAAGAAAATGCCAATCTTTCCTCAGTACCTGGAGCAGCGGGTACAGAGGTGACCTCACAGGCCCAACTCCTGTGAGCTGAAGCTGGGGTTGAGATCAGTACTCTATTCCTCGAACGGCAAATGCACACAAACCTGCAGTCCACGCTGTCTGTATGCTGCAGACACTTCTTACAGATTAGCTCCACACATTTGCCACTTGAACCAACACTTCCTAAGAGCAGGAAGTTATAACATCACAGAGGGTGAGAGATATTTTCACAAGCTTTGCATAAATTAGCATCAAATTCAGATATTATAAAGTTTTTATGTACAAACACTGACTTATCCCGAAACAAAAACAAAGCAAAATAAAAACCTCCAGAAAGTGTTCAGGAGGATACCTAGTATATACAGAGCCCGTGGCAGAGTACTGTGGGAATGAAAAGATCAATAGAGCATAAACTCTGATCTTAAAGGAGATATCAGCTACCACCCATGGTGACTGTGAGATACGTAATTTGTAAGTTATAGGTATAAAGCCCATGTGGATAAGGCGAACCAGAAGATGGAGGAAATGCAGAAGTCACAAATGACAGCCTGTTTTTCTCAGAGTTTTGATTGGCCTGTATAGGGTTTTTTAAAACGATGTTATCTGCCAATATTTAAATATTGGGAGGTTTCACCCCAAAAAAACAAATTCAACTTCTCTTGGAAAATTAACTAGAAGAAATTGCAACACTGGGCTCATGGTGCTGCTCAACAATAATTGGAGCTGAAAAGCAGCAGCTACCTTTAGAATGACCACGTGTCCTTCAATTAGCCGCCTTTCTCGTAGTCTTCACTAATTCTGTTTACCTGTCTGCTCCTTGTATGTATCTGAATTTGTGATCGTTTGTATAGAATCAGAAAAGAGGTGTAAGAAAGGAAAACTGAATCATCTATATCCAACTATAGCTGTTTAGAAGCCAGTATCTCTTCCCCACTAAAAATTAGCTGTTTAAGATAAAACTTTATGCTCTATTCATCTTTTCATTCCATTACTCTTCCATAGGCTCTGCACATACTAGGTAACTTCCAAGCATTTTCTGGAAGTTTTTGTTTTGTTTTGTTTGTTTTTGCTTTGGGATAAGTCGGCATTTGTATATACATACTTTATAAAATCTGAATTCGATGCTAATTTACCCAAAGACGTGTTCACTGTCATTACCTTGAACATTCTGCTCTGATCAAAGTAATAAAATAGTAACAACCTATTATACATCGAATTCACGTAAAATCAGAGGGTCTTATTGAAGCTTTATTACCTTCTGCGGTCAGTAGGTCGAGTCTGCACATCCAGAGTTAAGTAATATAGTTAGTTCTGTGTCATACAAAGAATGTAATAAAACCTCAAGAAACTTGAAAAAAAATTTCTTTTCAGTTTATTGGGTTACTTTTTATTTTCCCTACCATTCTTCATTTAGAAAGATCAAAGAGAAAGACTTGAGATCATACACTTTGATGATTGGAACACTAAGGGAAGGAGAAAGGGGAGAAGTTTATATTCTTAAAAAGAAGAAAAAAATCAACGTGCTGGTTAGAATCATATCAGAATCTGACAAAGTTTCACTGGCTTTTGGCAGTAAGTTCCTACTGCCAATTTAGGAATATAAAAGAATTAATTGTATTATCAAGATCAAAGAAATACAAGAGCCACTTATCTGCACACCCTCAATCCCAGAGTTTTGCTGTATTTTAATTTTCTCACTATTTTCCTGATAAGTGAAATATTAGCTCATATTAGAAAAAGATATAGCAAAATATGACATGAAAGTTACATCAATGATGAAGATTTACAGTCTAAGGTTTACTTTCATTTTCAGTAGTTCCCCCAAACCAAAGGTGATTAAAAATACATTTTATGTAATCCCATTAACTCATTAATCACCTAAAGGCCTGGCTGTTGACCCTTCACCTTTTCCAGTGGGACTGAGGAAGTCAATCAACTGATAAAGTCTCCATCAGACTTTAAAAAGAAAAAACCCTTTTTAATGATTATGAATAATATTTATTTGAGATTCGGGTCAATTTCCCAAAATTTGCATCAAGAAAAGAATCGAGAACATTAACTATACCAAAAAGAAAAAAGAGAGATTTTTGCAATCTCTTTTTAAAAGTGAAAGAGAGAGAGAATAGATTTTAATGAGCTTCCCTGTTCACCTTGATTAAATCAGAACTTTAGAGAAAATAATCTAGCAGAACTTCAGAAATGTGAAATTCAAGTTCAACTAATGAAGGAACAAAGACTTTAATTTTAGCTGAATGATCTTCCCATTTCTGTGTCAGTTTCACACTCTATTAGATCCTCTGTAACAAAAGGCCCAGACCCTCCCACTGGGAATCTTTCTCTGGAGCCCTAGGCACTATTGTTGATTTTATCTTAAAGGGCTTGGGAACACACTTTATAAACATGAAAATAGAGAGCAAGTAAGTGTGAGAAACGTCTAGTGAAGGAAGGTCAATAGAAATAGCTCACATGCTGTCAAAGCCCCACTGGATTTCTTTTAAAATGATGTAGGTAGATGCATTTCTGGTTAGTGTGTTTAGTAAGATAGAGGTTTAAAAATTATATTTATTTGCTCTTTTTCTTACATGTGAAAATAATCACAATTTCTCAGGGAAGAATCTCCTGCTGGGTTACCAACTACTGGGCTCATCCTCTGATAAAACCAAATACCTTATTTTCAGCCTGAGACATCGGGATGCTTTCTTTGGACAAATCAACATTGGCTTCATATATGGAAATTCTCCTTCCTGGGGTTACCCAATGCAAGTGAAACCCTGGATTTCCAAGACACCTGTAAACCATTTCTCCTCTTCTGACTGGACTTGGCACAGCTAATCATGGAATCAGAACCAGAAAGCCAGAGACCTACCTGCCAAATGAATGCTATTTCAGGATGTCTTCGATGTTGTTGTTTTCCTTTTAAATAAAAATGAAATAAAATCCCATAATAACACCACAATTAATTCTGCACATGCTAAAATATAAAAGAGAAGGCATCATTTCTCGACCTTTCAATATATGGGAAACACATTTTGTACTAGAACAAACAACTTGAAAATGTATTATATGCACAAATGGTATGTGAATGGAACAGTTGCTTATGAGACTGGGAAAGAAGAAAAACTCCATTCATTGACAGAGGGCTGCCAAAATTTGATGTTAAAAACCCAAAACCTTTCTCAGTTTAAGGAATAAAATTAGTTTCTTACAGATCCTAATCCTAAATCAAAAGATGAAAATTACCAAGCTTTAGTACACAACGAACCACATGAATAATTCAGCCTAAGAAAGCCACTATTATCCAGCATGGAATCTCCAATATGCAATAGAAGGTTTTCTCAGAATCTCAGCGGAGTTCTAGGATTGAATTTCTCGTGACAAATAGTGGTTCTGACAAATGAAAATTGTAACATGAAATACAAAGTCGACATTAAACCAGCAATCTCTTTAGTCGGCAAGTTTTCAGTAACTATGAACCAGCTAGAAAAGACACACCCAATACAAATCTATATCTGCTCTGTCATCTATTCAGAACATATTTATTGAGGGCCTACCACATGCTCAGCATCATGCTGGGGGCTGGGGTGTCAGCAAGATAGACATAGTGTTTTTCCCATGGATAGAAATTGAGTCTCACGTTCTACTACTGGGGATGACAAGCTGTAAGTGATAGTGACAGCTCAGATAGAAGAGGTGCTTTTATTGGTAGCAGAATGATAAAATTCTTAGATCCAATTCTCTCAAGGCCAAAAAATTGATAGAATTACATATAGATAGATAAATACAGATATTTAAATCACTTTCATTAGTTAAAAAATTACATGAAGTCTTGTGAATTGTTTTTGTTTTGTTTTGTTGTTGTTATTCTTCTGTTTGCTCTCCTTGTAGGTCGAATTATAGGTGGATTGGAGTAGGATTAATGTTACCAACACAGAAAACTGACTCTCATCTAGAGCCTTTGGCATTGAGCTGATCCAGAAAGATACTACCAGCATCAACATCATCATCATTATCATCAAGAGGCCTGCAAGACCTACTTTATCAACTACGTTTATTATATCCATGGAACATGTGTTATTATCACCACAGTGGCACCAGGGACTTAGAGAACATATCTCAATTCATATCTACAGTTATTGAATAGCAAATGGATTAAGTATTTTAGAAGTTGCAAATAGGCTGGCAAATGCAGATGGGCTGGGACTATAAGAAAATGTAATAAACTTCTAATAAAACATTTGAGCAAACTCACACATCTGTGGACAGATGGGAGGCATTATGTAATACAAGTCATTGCTACAGAAAGCCCTAAGCACTCCCCTCACCTCTCCACCCCCGCCAACCCACCCCTACCCCCCTGCCCCACCCTGATCCTGCTGTTGGACCAAGGTTAAGGGTAAAGGGCCTCTGTAAGTTTTCCTTCTCTGTCAGCATCCAGAGAAAGTATTTTTAATCTTTCTAAGATGAACTGTTAAAATAGACAGCCTTTGACCCACACCCACGAAAACATAAAAAACCACAAAAAACCTTGACCCAGGAAGCAAGGTTTCACTGCTTGTATTTGTTTGTTTTTTGAAAACATAATATTTCCATGAATACACTCTGCTACTTGCCAGAAGTTTTTGTCTCTGACAATTGTACTAGATGGTAATCTTTGAGGTGGGCTCTTTAATGAAGCTTTGGGGAGTAATTTCTGAAGCGATCAATCAGCTGTACAATCCACAAAATGGAATGAGAGATAGATTTGGAGTTTTCTAAAGGCTATATTCACCAGACTAAGTGAATAATGTGAAATTAATACTTAGAAGTCCTCCTTTTAAAGAGAAAGTAAATCTGTGTGGGTGTGTATAATTTTTACTGAATTCCAGAGTAACGTTAGAATTTTTTCTTTACAACTAACCTTCAACTTGATATTTTGGAATGACTTTCCTCCCTTGATCAAAAGTATATCTCCTGGGGTATTAAACACTTAAGGTGCAAAAATCTGTGGTGAGGGACATGGGAAAAGAGGAAAAAGGGAACACACTTCTACAGCATTTGAGAGAGAAGTTATCACAGAGAACTGAAGGAAGTATGTTTTAGAGATGAAACATTGACATAAGCTTTGGAGTCAGCCAAAACAGGATTCAGCCTTATCACTTTTTTGGCCAAGTGATCTTATAGTACCCTTATTATTCAATTTTCTAATTGGTAAAAATGAAGACAAAAATAGTTTTACAGTAGGTACCTAGTCAGGCATGAGCTGGGCAGGAGAGGGCTCCCCACCAACCCAAATACATACCAGAAGTGTCAGGCTACCATCAGGTGATGGTCAGGCGGTTGTTAGCTATCGCTCTAAAATAATAATTGGTCACAGCTGGCATCAGAGAAGGCCGACTCCTAATAGATAAAAAACACCTGACACTGGTGATCAGCAGCTTCCCAATAACGTCTTAGGAGTTGGGCAACTGGGCTCAAGTATGTGCACTAAGAGACAAAATGGCAGGGTTCAACTGATATATTACCTTCCTCTGGGAATGCAGGACTGGTAAGGGAAGAACTCCCCAAGTGAGCATGCGTACAATTCCAGTAAACACACTGCGTATGCAGCCCCTCCGAAGTCCTGACCGGCCACTGCACATAGCCCACCTCAAGGGAAGAATCAAAGACGTAAAGCAAGACCCTGGAAGTGTGCCAGCATATAAAACCCCAAGTCAAAAGGTCAAACCATGCACTTGACGCTCAAGTCACTCACTTGGCCCTCTTCCAAGTGTACTTTACTTTCATCCCTGCTCTAAAGCTTTTAAATAAACTCTCACTGCTGCTCTAAAACTTGCCTTGGTCTTCTTCTGCCTTATGCCTCCACAGTCAAATTCTTTCTTCTAAGGAGGCAAGAATTGAGGTTGCTGCAGACCACCTATGTATATATATGGATTTGCCCCAGTAACAGTAGTACCTAAAATAGAGAGGAAACTAGTGTTGAAAATTATTGTAAGGTTTAAATGAATTATGTGTATAAGGCACTTAGAACAGTGTCCAGCACACAGTAAGTACTCAATAAATGTTAGTAACTATTATTGTACTTCAGATCAAAGTGCTAAAAAAAAATCAACTAAAAAAATTATTGTTCAACTATTGGGATCCTGAATTTTAGCAGATGCCAGTAGAAATCAAAGACCTCAAACTGTTTAGTAAATGTACGATAATTCAGTTCTCAAAATGGTCCATTAGAAGCTAGATCATTATCATACACTTAATGGTTAGCTCTCTTAGGTTCTTCTGGTCCCTCAATGCCAACAAACTGCTAAAACGAAGACCATCACTGAAGAAAAAAGTGTTTGTCTGTTATTGGCGGGACCAGCTCCCAATACAACAATGTGGGTTTAAGATCTCTCAAAGTGATCGAGTGAAAAAGAAAGAGAGACAAGGAAAAAGCTTTCCTTAAAGCTGGACCCAGGGGAGACACCACATAAAGCCGCTCCACGGATGTCTGACATTCCCCTGAAAACCTCAGTTTTTTATTGTGCTCTTTCAATAGGGGAGGGGGAGCGAGGTTACGCAAAGTTCCAGTGATAATTATACAAAAAGAATACATTTGCAAAAACTGGTGCACAAAAATCACAACGTGGTATTATAAAAGCAGAACAATGTAAAGATAACTTTCTGTGTGTCAGCATAGAAATCATACACCTTAGCAAGATTGTAGGTTAAACATAAACTTATGATTATCAGCAAGAACATATTGGGCTCACAGCTACAGGGGGAACAGGATCTGACACAGGACAACCAGCCTGACCACAAAAACTGCAAGAGGAGGGGGCCTCCACGCAGGCCTGGAGGAGCAATGGTAGAAGACTTTTACAGCCTTCTCTCAACCACAGAGACAGACGCCCCTCATGTGTCTGTTTATAGGCTCTCCATAAGGGTCGCATTCCCTTTCCAGGGCTCTAATCAATATGCCTTTCCTGGGAAAGGAATCTAGATAATAAGCCTCTCCATAATACGTCCATTTATAGGCTCTCTGCAACAAGAAGCCTATTAAGTGCTGTCATCTCTCTCCGGCAGTCAAGCTATGTGGTTAGTCCCTTTCACAGAGTTCCTGTTTTTACGCAAACAGTTTGGCAGAGCCCAAGTTACAAATTGCAGCTCAGCAGAGCCAAAGTCACATCTCAGCATTTCACATTTTCTCAGATATAATCGATACAGTAAGTAACAAGCATCACAAAGTAAATAACTTATTTCAGAGAAAGCAAATTCTAAGAGAATTTACAGGTTAAAAATCAACAACAATTTCTTGTTATTTCAGATAGCTTGGGTTCTGCCAATTCCTCCAGAAGCTTGGGTTGCTCAGTCAACACAGAGGGGTTCAGAGTATTCCCAGCAGTCTGTCTTCTAGCATGGAAGCCTAAGAACAAGAGATGTAAAGCAGAACTTGACTATCAAATTCATACGTTTGAGAAACAATTTTTCTAAGACCAGGATTCATAGGATTTCATAGATGGAAATTACAAGTTTATATATCAATTCATAGAATATTTTTTTATAAAAAAAAAACCTTTCAAGTATACAAATGTGTAGAGAATACCATAATGAACACTGGTATCCCCAGCTTTAAAAATTAAAGCATTATGAGGACACTCAGGGCTGCCATGTTGAACAAAGGCACTGTTCCTTGAGTAGAAAGTGAATGATCTCCCTGGAGGATAACACATTGTATTCTCTGTAGATGGAACCCAACACCCTACCCCACAATGGAGCTACGTAGCCTTCAACCTAGACACAACCAAGAACTCCAGTAAAAACATCTTGATGTCATTCACATACCACAATTCTGAATCTGATGTTTATTATTCTTAGTCCCATTTCTATACTTTTATTACAGATGTATCTATTTGTATGGATTTTCTGTTTTGAACTTATATGAACAGTATTATTCTTTATGAATCCCTCTGCAACTTGCTTTGTGTGAACTCAACATTATGCTTCTAAAATATATTTCTCTTGATGTCTATAACCTTACTTCATTCACTTTAACTGCTGAATAGTATTTCATTATATGAAAAATTAGTTTATCCATTCTCCTTTTGATAGAGTTGTAAGTGTTTTCCTTTCCACATTTTTTTGGACAAGAGCATTGTAAGTATTCAATAAATGTTAGCAACTTTTTTTTTTTTTTGAGATGGATTCTTGCTTTGTCACCCAGGCTGGAGTGCATTGGTGCAATCTTGGCTCACTGCAACCTCTGCTTCCCAGGTTCAAGCAATTCTCCTGCCTCAGCCTCCCGAGTAGCTGGAATTACAGGCACACACCACCACACCTGGCTAATTTCATATGTTTAGTAGGGACAGGGTTTCAGCATGTTGACCAGGCTAATCTCAAACTCCCAACTTCATGATTCACCCACCTCAGCCTCCCAAAGTGCTGGGATTACAGGCATGAGCCACTGCACCTGGCCTGCTGGCCATAACGCTATGTCTTATTTTGCATTCAGTACCTTGGTGAGCAGTATCTATTTTACACTCGTTCTTATGTGACTTCTGCAAATTGGTATCTAAAAAGCTAAAAATTATATTTATCAAATTCCCTCACAGTAAGAGATCCATATATGATTTAGGTTTGGCCAAAGACAATTATGAAAGGTTTTCAGCCTGAAAATAAGATAGACACTGAACTCCTGCCATTTCTGCTGCTGCAGTTGATAAGCATGATCACAGAGGTATTGACAGTGATGACGGCAGTCCTAATGTCCATTCACTCAGAGGTTTGAGAGGCAAGGCATAGTGTATCTATTTTGTCATTGTGAATTGTTGCAGACCTGCTGTGGGTCTGGAACTTGCAGCAGCAGCAACAACTTTCCTAATGATGTGACAGTTTCCTAATTGTAGCAGCTTCCTGCTCATGGTAGTGGGTGGTTTGGTTCTATGGCTGGCAGCTTCCAGATCATAAAAAAGATGGCCTCAAGCCACACATGGTGGCTCATGCCTGTAATCCCAGCACCTGGGGAGGCCCAGGAGGGCAGATCACTTGAGGCTAAGAGTTTGAGACAAGCCTCATCAACATGCTGAAATCCTGTCTCTACTGAAAATACAAAAATTAGTTGGGTGTGGTGGTGCACACCTGTAGTCCCAGCTACTTGGGAGGCCAAGGCTGAAGAATCACTTGAACCTGGCTCAAACACTTGAGCCTCCCAGTGAGAGGGAGACTCTGTCTCAAAAAAAAGAAGATGGCCTCGGTAGTCCATTCTGTAGTTCTGCTTTAAAAGTCATACCTGAAAGCTCAACTGAAAGTCTATTTTTTCATCTTCTAATGATTTCATTTAATATCCTATAATTAGAGATAGATTTACCATGACGTTACTGAAGCTTAAGACTTCAGAGACCCTCATCGCATGAGCCAATGACTGGTTATGTATTTTTATAAAAATTGCAAAAGTAAGATACTTTAATTGCTATAAGTGAAGGCTATTGTCTCTATTCCACCAGCACTTCCCCTCAATTATACTTTCCAGTGTTGATGGAGTGGCCTCAAGCATTTTTGGGTTAAAGTTAAGGAAAAGTTGAGTTGGACATATACTTAGATTGGATTAGCAGACGTACTTTTTGTGTTTGCAATCACTCCTAGCGCTCACTGTGTGGAATCATCCAGCTTCAAGACATGAGGGGACAAATGGAGAGATCACATTCCATCAGGAGAGTGAGTAGTGAAGAGACAACAAAGTTTAAAATTGACAGAGCCAGGAGTTAATCTATGGAAAACTCTTCTAAATCCTATGGTTCACATAAAAAATAAATTTGACACAGCTTTTCCAATTTTGGCAATAATTTTAAAAATGTCATGGCATTATCAATAATGAGTTGTAAAAATGAAAGGTATTTTATAAACAATAATGATAAACTTTGGTCACCTACAAAAAAAAATGATACCACAAAGTCATTATCACATAAAGTCAATCAAAGGACATATGAAGCAAAATATATATTAAAATGCTGTAAAGTTTTATCCATTTGATTAATAAAATTATACATATTATTGTTCTTGATTTGTGATGTGTGTGGCAAACATAAGTTTTTAGAATTTGTTGTAATTTATTTTCTCATTAATAAGTTTAAATTCACACTGAATTTTGCATTTGTAATGTAATATTCCTTTTCCTAAAGAAGATCCCAAAGTTTGTATTAAATTTGTCCACCCAAACAATTAGGTCCTTCTCTGCCAGCAGTAAATTGATTCTTAAGCCAAAGTGGATTCTGACCTCTGCCAGTGAAATTTTAAATCAGTAAATTAATTAGTATCAAATGTGGTTGCATGCAACACAGTTTCAAGGAAACTGACCTTTGGAATTGGTTATCTCTTTCAGGCGGTTTGAAAATAGTGATAGCAACAGATAATAACCTCTGCCTGGCTGGAATGAAGTACCTATGAAATGGAAGGTTTTGGCAGACCAGCTGGCTGCTCTACAACCCCTTATGGTGAAAATGAGAAATAAAAGAAATGGGGGCGGAGTTGGCTAATTCTAAATGCATTGGAAAATCATTTCAAAGAAAACATCAAGCTCTACTTTTTAAATTCTTAGCTCAGTTCATGGGGACCAGAGAATTTTAGAAGTATCCTAAAATAATGGCTCTCAAACTTCAACATGCGTAAGAGTCCCCTGAAAGGCTTGTTAATGTACAAACTACTGGG
This sequence comes from Cacajao melanocephalus, assembly GCA_963573385.1. Lineage (NCBI taxonomy): Eukaryota > Metazoa > Chordata > Mammalia > Primates > Pitheciidae > Cacajao > Cacajao melanocephalus. The sequence continues at coordinate 9,560 of CAUYLG010006091.1, read as the reverse complement.
TCCTCAACCTCTAGAGTTTCTGAATCTAGCAGATCTAAAGTGAACCCTGAAATCTGCATTTCTAGTCAGTTTCAAGGTGATGCTAATGTTGTTGGTCCAGGGACACTGTCCTAAATCAATGTCTTATCTTTTGTACCTTCAAGGCAGATAATAGCCATAATCAGATGCAATAGGTGACTGAAATACAACCTAAATTCACAGCCTCACTTGGTCTCTTATGTGAAAGTTCACACAATAGTTGAGAAAGCATGGGATGGTGTGAGATGGAATGGGAACATTTGAGTTGATTTAGATGACTCTGAGTACCTGAACCTCCAAGCCTCACTGAGCCTTCCTTTCCAGCAAATGTAGCCCCTCCCTCTTCTGTTAGATAAATTTGTCATATTTAAAGATCCAGTATGATTGCACCTGCAGTAATTACCTTGCAAAAAAGATGCCAATTCTCCTTATGCTCCAACCTACCACCTCTCATCCACTCCAAATAAAAAGTCAGGTCCCAGAAGACCCCAGGGATGTAAGTACACAGTCTGGCTGAGAAAAAGCTTTACACAACAAAATAGTCTTAGGATTTTGCTAAGTCGTATTGGCATGTTTGTGTGCTGAGTAACCATAGAGGTGTAGTGTGGCATACATGGCTGACTGAGATTCACATGTGCAGAGGATAGACAGCTAAAACAGTTCCCCTTCTCTTTTACAGCCAGGTTCTGGAAGTGATTTAGACTGTGCCAACCAGATAAATTCAACAATATTTGGGAGATAGAAGTGATACAGAGATTGCACTTCTGCTCCTTCTGTGCTGCCTACTGGCAAGAATGATCGTGGAGTCAGTGCTGGCCGAGTCACAGTGGCTAGTCATGAGCTTTGTGGGTGCTGAGAGCCAGAGCAGGGTCTGTGTTGTTGGTGTGCCTCATAGCAGGTGTGGCACTGATGTGGATCCAGCAGCAGTAGCACCAGTTTTCTGATCCTGGCAGTTTCTGGACTATGACAATGACCTGGTGTGACACTGTACTGCCCTTGGCCGTGGCGATGTGATTCTGGAGCCAGTGGCTTTCTGCTCATACAGGAGGCAGCAGCTCCTTTATTGGGCTGGTTCTGTGGTTTGGAGAAGTCATTCCTAAAATCACAACCTACAGTTTTCAGCCCTCTCAATGATTCTAAAGTCATTGAATAATTTATAATAAATGCCTTTCCACTTAACTAGCTAGAATAGATTCTGTTCCTCACAAATGAACCCCAATTGATACAGAGCACATGTGTGAAAGTGTCTCCAGGGTATATCCCCAGGAGTAAAATTGTTGGGCATAAGATTGGGTCACATTTTTTACTTGACTAGATATTGCCAAATAGTCCTCTAAACTGTTGTGCCAGTCTATAAGCCAAGCAGAAAAATTCCACCAAAATTTGTGGTTATGACATTCTTAATTTTTGCTAAATTGATGGGTGTGAAACAAGATCTCATTTTGATTTGCAATTCCCTGATTGCTGATTTTTTTGTACATTGATTAGTTATTTTTTCTTTTTTGCAGTAAATTGTCTGGTCATATAATTTGTTCATTTTATGTGAACTTGCTTATCACTTTATTGATTTTTATGAGTTCTTTATTCTGGATACTAAATCTTTTCAATTGGAAATATCTTCTATTCTAGCTAATTAATGCCTTTTCTTTTTACTAATATAATTTTTACTACACAAAAATGTTTCACGTTAGTGTAATTACCAATCATCTCCTTTGTTGTTCATGCTTTTTGTGTCTCATCTAAGAAATCTATCTTTTCTTATATGGCATAAAAGATATTCTCTTAGGTCTTTTAAAAGTTTTGAACTTTTTCATTTTTACCTCTCCAATAAATCTAAAATTTATTTTTGTAGATGTGTGAAATGTAATTTTATATTTTGCATATGAATAACTAATTGTTCTGGCACTGTTTGTTAAGTAATTTACCCCACTGATTTTTAAAAATTCATTAATTTGTATTTTATTATGCATACTTAAAATGTGCAATATGGTGTTTTGATATGCACAGTGAAATAATTACTACAGGTAAGCAAATTAACATATCAATCACCTTCCATGGTTACCTCTTTGTGTGTGTGGTAAAAGCACCTCAAATCATTTTGTTAGCACAATTTCAATATACAATATAATATTATTAACTGTAGTCCTCATGCTGAACATTAGATCTCCAGAGTTATTCATCCTGCGTAAGTGCAAGTTTATACCCTCTGACCTACATCTCCCCACTTCTTCTCCCTCCCTGTCCCTGGTAACCAACTTTCTACTCTGTATGTATTTGGCTTTTCTTTTAGACTCCACATATAAATGAGATTGTTTCATACATTTCCTTCTGAGTCTTGCTTATTTCACTTAGTATAACGTCCTCTAGGTTCATTCATACTCCATCGTGTGTGCGTGAGTTCATGTGTGTATGCAGAGAGAAAGAGAGAGAGAGACCACGTGCACAATTTCTTTATTCATTCATTGGTCAGTGGACTGTTTAGGTTGTTTCCATATCTTTGCTCTTTTACCCCACTGATTTAGTGCTACCTCTGTCCTATTCCAGGCTTCTATATAGCCAATGGTCATTTTCTGAGTCAAGTCTCTTCCATTGCTTATCTGTCTATACTTGCAGCAGTACCACATTGTCAAAATTTTTATATTGATAATCTGGTAGGGTAAGTTTCACAGCACTCATGGTAAAAAAAAAAAAATTGTTTTGGCTATTCTAGGCAGGAAAAAGGCTATAGTTGTGAACCAGAAGAAATAAGGCTACCCAATACAGATAAATTAGGGGTGCCATATAACTAGTGAACAAACAAAATACTGTATTCTTAAGTACCAACATGTTTTCCCCTGACTAAATCTATTACTTCAAGTTTTTTTACCTTCAACTTCAATAACCTTCTATTCATTCTGTTTAACAAGTAGTAAATCAATCTATAAATCGTGAAACTTCTTTTTTAAACTCATGTTTTAATGACCATATTATTCAGCCTTAGGAAGTTGTATTAGAAAATGATACTTTTAATCCATTTGTCTGAGTCTACTAATTTCCTTCAGTACTAGAAATAAGAGGTAACGAATGTACTTGTGCATATCCAACTCATTTTGTAATTTGTTTTAGCTCCCTAATAACCTACTTTAAGGATAAGTCTGTTTTTCTCTTAAATTCAAAGCATTTCATAAAAACTGAGTCATTTAATTGTCACAACAGTCATATGAAGCAGTTACTATTATATCCTGTCCATTATACAGTGTCTTATTTTCCTCTTCTGTATAAGTAATGGGGACAGTATCCTCTTGCAAGTAAATGGCAGAACCAAGGCAGCATTGCTTCATCACTCTCCCCTTTAACTTAACCTCTGCAGCTCTACTGCCTCTCATTAAACTGAAAATCACAGATATTTATAGTTACAATCTAGAAAAAATACTTTTGAATGAGAAGGACAAGGATCTATAAGAACATGTAACAAGAAGACATAACTTACTACTTACTAAGTGTGGTTCTTCCTATACCTACATTCTCTCACTCTCTCACCTTATCAATTGTCAAAGTATTTTTCTAATAGAGTTATTTTTAAGGAATTCCAATGAATAATATTTTCTTCTTATTAGTATGTAAATATTTCAAAATCATCTAGGTATAAATATTAGCTATGAATAATATCAACATTATTATCATTCATTGCTGTAGAATATTGTTTCTTAGTATAACTAAAAACATTATTTCAACCCTTTATTTATATTTTCCTTAAAGCGGAATCATCTACTTGTCAGAGTGCCTCTAATCCAAACCAGAGGACTGTATTAATTAGCTTTATTGTGGAAACAATAAACTCCAAATAATAATGGCTTCCAAAAAAAAGGGGATTTTTAAAAAACATATATATATTTTACTACACTTTAGATTCTGGGGTACATTGCAGAACATGCAGGATTGTTCCATAGGTACATACATGGCAACGTGGTTTGCTGCCTCCATCCCTGTCACCTATATCTGGCATTTCTCCCCATGTTATCCCTCCCCAACCTCCCTAACCCCCACTGTCCCTCTCCTAGTCCCCCACAACAGACCCCAGTGTGTGGTGTTACCCTCCTTGTGTCCATGTGTTCTCATTGTTCACATCTGCCTATAAGTTAGAATATGTGGTGTTTGATTTTCTGTTCTTGTGTCAATTTGCTGAGAATGATGGTTTCCAGAATCATCCATGTCCCTACAAAGGATGCGAACTCATCATTTTTTATGGCTGCATAGTACTCCATGGTATATATGGGCCATATTTTCCTTGTCCAGTCTATCATCGATGGGCATCTGGTTGGTTCCAGGTCTTTGCTATTGTAAACAATGCCACAATGAACATATGTGTGCATGTGTCTTTATAATAGAGTGATTTATAATCCTTTGGCTATATAACCAGTAACGGGATTGCTGGGTCAAATGGAATTTCTATTGCCAGGTCCTTGAGGAATCTCCACAGTTTTCCACAATGATGGAACTAATTTACCCTCCCACCAACAGTGTAAAAGTGTTTCTATTTCTCCACATCCTCTCCAGCATCTGTTGTCTCCTGATTTTTTAATGAGCACAATTCTATCTGGGGTGAGATGGTATCTCAATGTGGTTTTGATTTGCATTTCTCTAATGATGAGTGATTCTGATGACAAATGATGATGAGTATTTTTTCCTATGTTTGTTGGCCTCATATATGTCTTCTTTAAAAAAGCATCTGTTCATATCCTTCACCTGCTTTTGAATGGGTTTGTTTGTTTTTCTCTCATAAATCTGTTTTAGTTCTTTGTAGAGTCTGGATATTAGCCCTTTATCAGATGGGTAGATTGCAAAAATTTTTTCTCATCCTGTTGGTGGCTGGTTCACTCTAATGATTGTTTCTTTAGCTGTACAGAAGCTCTGGAGTTTAATTAGATCTGACTTGTCTATTTTGGCTTTTGCTGCCAATACTTTTGGTGTTTTAGTCATGAAGTCCTTGCCTATCCCTATGTCCTGAATGGTTTTGCCTAGGTTTTCTTCTAGAGTTTTTATGGTATTTGGTCTTATGTTTAAGTCTTTAATCCACCTGGAGTTAATTTAAGTGTAAGGTGTCAGGAAGGGGTCCAGTTTCTGCTTTCTGCACATGGCTAGCCAGTTTTCCCAACACCATTTATTAAACAGGGAATCCTTTCCCCATTGCTTGTTTTTTTGAGGTTTGTCAAAGATCAGATGGTTGTAGATGTGTGGCATTCCCTCCAAGGCCTCTGTTCTGTTCCATTGGTCTATATCTCTGTTTTGGTACCAGTACCATGCTGTTTTGATTACTGTAGCTTTGTAGTATAGTTTGAAGTCAGGTCATGTGATGCTACCAGCTTTGTTCTTTTTGCTTAGAATTGTCTTGGTGATGCGGTCTCTCTTTTGGTTCCATATGAAGTTTAATATGGTTTTAAAGAGAATCATAGGTAGCCTGATGGGGATAGCATTGAATCTATAAATTACGTTGGGCAGTATGCCCATTTTCACGATATTGATTCTTCCTAACCATGAGCATGTAATGTTTTTCCATCTGTTTGTGTCCTCTCTGATTTCCCTGAGCAGTGGTTTGTAGTTCTCCTTGAAGAGGTCCTTTACATCCTTTGTTAGTTGTATTCCTAGGTATTTTATTCTCTTTGTAGCAATTGTGAATGGCAGTTTGTTCTTGATTGGGTTCTCTTTAAGTCTGTTATTGTTGTATAGGAATGACTGTGATTTTTGCACATTGATTTTGTATCCTGAAATTTTGCTGAAGTTGCTTATCAGTTTCAGGAGATTTGCAGCTGAGATGATGGGGTCTTCTAAATATACAATCATGTCATCTGCAAATAGAGACAATTTGACTTCCTCCTTTCCTAATTAAATACCCTTTATTTCTTTTTCTTGCCTGATTGCTATGGCTAGAACTTGCAATACCATATTGAATGGGAGTTGTGAGAGAGGGCATCCTTGTCTAGTGCCAGATTTCAAAGGGAATGCTTCCAGTTTTTGACCATTCAGTATGATATTGGCTGTTGGTTTGTCATAAATAGCTTTTATTATTTTGAGATATGTTCTATTGATACTTAGTTTATTGAGTTTTTAGCATAAAGGGCTATTGAAGTTTTTCAAGGGCCTTCTCTGCATCTACTGAGATAATCATGTGGTTTTTGTCTTTTCAATAATCTATTGAAGGCCTTCTCTGCATCTATTGAGATAATCATTGTGGTTCTGATTATGTAATGGATTACGTTTATAGACTTGTGTATGCTGAACCAGCTTTGCATCCACAGGATGAAGCCTACTTGATCATGATGGATAAGCTGTTTAATGTGCTGTTGCAATCAGTTTGCCAGTATTTTATTGAAGATTTTTGCATCTATGTTCATCATGGATATTGGCCTGAAGTTTTCCTTTTTGTTGAGTCTCTGCCAGGTTTTAGTATCAGGATGATGTTGGTCTCATAAAATAATTTGGGAAGGATTTCTTCTTTTTGTATTGTTTGGGATAGTTTCAGAAGGAGTGATACCACCTCCTCTTTGTATGTCTGGCAGAATTCGGCTGTGAACCCATCTGGACCTGGGCTTTTTTTGGTTGGTAGACTATTAATTGCTGCCTCAACTCAGCCCTTGTTACTGATTTATTCATGGTTTTGACTTCTTCCTGGTGTAGGCTTGGGAGGGTGCAAGGGTCTAGGAAATTATCCATTTCTTCCAGATTCACTGGTTTATGTGCATAGAGTTGTTTGTAGTAATCTCTGATGGTAGTTTGTATTTCTGTGGAATCATTGGTGATATATGCTTAATCATTTTTTATTGCTTCTATTTTATTCTTCTCTCTTTTCTGTTTTATTAATCTGGCTAGCAGTCTGTCTATTTTGTTGATCTTAAAAAAAAAAAACAGCTCCTGGATATATTGATTTTTCAAAGGATGTTTTGTGTCTCTGTCTCCTTCAGTTCTGCTCTGATCTTAGTTATTTCTTGTCTTCTGTTAGCTTTTGAGTTTTTTTGATCTTGCTCCTCTAGCTCTCTCAATTTTGATGATAGGGTGTCAATTTTAGATCTTTCCTTGCTTCTCATGTGGGCATTTATTGCTATAAATTTTCCTCTAGACACTGCTTTAAATGTGTCCCAGAGATTCTGGTACGTTGTGTCTTCTTTCTCATTTGTTTCGAAGAACATCTTTATTTCTGCCTTCATTTCATTGTTTATCTAGGCAACATTCAAGAGCCAGTTGTTCTGTTTCAATGAAGTTGTGTGGTTCTGAGTTAGTTTCTTAATCCTGAGTTCTAATTTGATTGCACTGTGGTCTGGGAGACTGTTAAGATTTCCGTTCTTTTGCATTTGCTAAGGAGTGATTTACTTCCAATTATGTGGTCAATTTTAGAGTAAGTGTGTTGTGGCACTGAGAAGAATGTATATTCTGTGGATTTGGGGTGAAGATTTCTGTATATGTCTATTAGATTTGCTTGGTCCAGATCTGAGTTCAAGTCCTGAATATCCTTGTTAATTTTCAGTCTCTCCATTTGCTTGGTAAATCTTCCTCCACCCCTTTATTTTGAGCCTATGTGTATCCCTGCACATGAGATGGGTTTCCTGGATACAGCACACCAATGGGCTTTGACTTTTTATCCAATTTGCCAGTGTGTCTTTTGACTGGGGCACTTAGCCCATTTACATTTAATGTTAATATTGTTATGTGTGAATTTGATCCTGTCATTTTGATGCTAGCTGGTGGTTTTGCCCTTTAGTTGACGCAGTTTCTTCATTGTGTCGGTGCTTCTTACCATTTGGTACATTTTTGGAGTGGCTGGTACTGGTTGTTTCTTTCTATGTTTAGTGCTTCTTTCAGGAGCTTTTTTAAGGCAGGCCTGGTGGTGATGAAATCTCTCAGTAATTGTTTCTTCATAAAGGATTTTATTTCTCCTTTGCTTATAAAGCTTAGTTTGGCTGGATATGAAATTCTAGGTTGAAAGTTATTTTCTTTAAGTATGTTGAATATTGGCCCCCACTCTCTTCTGGCTTGTAGGGTTTCTGCCAAGAGATCCACTGTGAGTCTGATGGGCTTCTCTTTGTGGTAACCCACCCTTTCTCTCTGGCTGCTCTTAGCATTTTTTCCTTCATTTCAACCCTGGTGAATCTGAGGATTATATGCCTTGGGGTTGCTCTTCTTGAGGAATATCTTTGTGGTGTTCTCTGTATTTCCTGGACTTGAATATTGGCCTGCCTTGCTAGGTTGGGGAAGTTATATCCTGAAGAGTGTTTTCCAGCTTGGATTCATTCTCTCCATCACGTTCAGGTACACCTACCAAACGTAGATTGGGTCTTTTTACATAATTCCATATTTATTGGAGGCTTTGTTCATTTCTTTCTACTCCTTTTTTCTAATCCTGCCTTCTCGTTTTATTTCATTGAATTCACTTTCAATCTCTGATATCCTTTCTTCTGCTTGGTCAATTAGGCTATTGAAATTTGTGTATGCTTTGCATAGTTCTAATGTTGTGTTTTTCAGCTCCATCAAGTCATTTATATTCCTCTCTAAGGTACTTATTTTTGTTAGCATTTCATCAAACCTCTTTTCAATGTTCTTAGTGTCTTTGCATTGGGTTAGCAGATGTTCTTTTAGCTCAGGGAATTTTGTGAGTACCACTTTCTGATGCCTGTTTCTGTCAATTCTTCAGACTCATTCTCGATCCAGCTTTATTTCCTTGCTGGTGAGGAGTTGTGATCCCTTGCAGGAAGAGAGGAATTCTGGTTTGGGGTGTTTTCATCCTTTTTGCGCTGGTTTCTTCCCATCTTTGTGGATTTATCTACCTGTGGTCTTTGTAGTTGGTGACTTTCAGATGGGGTTTCTGAGTGAACATCCTTTTTGTTGACGATGAAGTTCTTTCTTTCTGTTTTTTAGTTTTCCTTTTAACAGTCAGGCCCCTCTGCTGTAGGACTGCTGGAGGTCCACTCCAGACCCTGCTTGCATGGGGATCACCTGTGGTGACTGCAGAACAGTAAGGATTGCTGCTGGTTTCTTCTTCTGTTATCTTTGTCCCAGAAGGATACCAGCCAGATATCAGCCTGAACTTTCCTTTATGAGGTGTCTCTTTGGATATACAGAGGTCAGGGAGCTTCTTGAGGAGGCAGTCTGTCCCTTATAGGAGCTCAAGTGCTGAGCTGTGAGCTCCATTGTTCCATTTAGAGCTGCTGGGCAGGTACATTTAAGTCCACTGCAGTGGAATTCATAACCACCTTTTTTACCAGGTGCTCTGTCCTGGGAAGGTGGGGCTTTATTTATAAGTTCCTGACATGCTGCTGCCTTTTTTCAGAGATTCCTGACCCAGCAAGGAAGTAGCCTAGTCACAGTCTGCCAGCAGAGGCGTTGCTGAGCTGCCATGGGCTCTGCCCAGCTGCTCTGTGAACTTCCTCATGGTTTTGTTTATAGAGGTATAGTTAGAACTGCCTTAGTAATGGCAGTCTGCCTCAGTAATGGCGGACTCCCTTTGTAATGGCGGACTGCCTCAGAAATGGTGGACTGCCTCAGTAATGATGGATTGCCTCGGTAATGGCAGA
>CAUYLG010006089.1:0-58453 GCA_963573385.1 Cacajao melanocephalus | reverse complement strand
TAAATTTATTCATTAGAAAGGGCATCAAGGTGACCTAAGAGAAAGAAAGAGAACAAATGAAAGAGAGAAAGAGGGGAAAGAAAGAAAGAAAGAAGAAAGGAAAGAAAGAAAGAGAAAAGAAAAGGAAGAAGGAAGGAAGAGAGAAACAAAGAAAAGGAGGAAGGAAGGAAGAAAGAAAGGAAGGGAGGGAGGGAGGAAGGAAGGAAGGAGGGGAAAAAGGGAGGGAAGAATGGAGGGAAGGCAGGCAAGTTAGTAGTTGTGTTGGTGGAAGGAAGAAAGTAGTTGTGTTGGTGGAAGTTAGAAAAAGTGTGAGAGAAGAGAGAAGTAAGATTTAAAATCATTGAATCTGAATAGGAAGCCTAGTGGGGTAGTTTTCTAGCGACTCTGCGAAAGTGTGGCTGGAGTGTAGAGGAACCACAGTGACTCTGAGAACTCCGAGAGATGTTATCTAGCCCTAGACCTGAAGAGATGAACAGAAGAATGAGAGTCTGGAGTCCAGGGCCACAGACTGCTTTAAGAAGGGTAGAACCTATTCTCAATGGATACAGCCGTATACCTTCCTTTAGATGACCTTCCAAGAAGAGAGCCAGGAAATGTAAATCTCAACTTCACTGTTCTCCAAGATTGTTTCCCAATGGTCCAACCCAAAAGAAACCAGAGAGCAGGAAATCCACACCTGTCCATACCTGTTTTAGCCACACTGTTCAGTCTTGCAGCTTAGAGCAGGCAGAGCATGGCCATGGCAGATAGATATGCCAGGGGGCTGGAACTTTCTTTGTTTGTTTGAATAGGGAAAGGCTAAAGGAAGGAGGGGGAATGGGAACACTGCCAATCTGAGACCCCATGAGGCACTGAATGAAGACATTTTTTAACATCATTGTCAGTTAGTTGTTCCTTCTCAAAGTCACCTGCTGCTGCCTTACAAATTACCTCAAAACTCGCTACTTAAAAGAGCAAATGTTTACTATCTCACAGATTCTGGAGGCCATGAAATCTAGCCTGGCTTATCTGGGCACCACTAGCTCAGGGTCTCTCACAAGGCACTGGCATGGCTGCAGTCATCTCAAGAGTTGACTAGGGGAGAATCTGCCTTGAAGTTCACCCAATGGCTGAGGATACCATTTCTAAGTCAACTCATATAGCTGGCCATTGGACTCTGTTTCCTAGCTGCCTACTGTTTGATGACATCAGTTTTTTGTTGTTATTGTTGTTTTGTTGGTTGGTTTTTGTTTTTGTTTGTTTGGCTTGGTTTGTGTTTTTTGTTTTTTTGTTTGTTTAATATATGAGCCTTGAAATAGTGTTACTCACAACATGGCAGCTGATTTTCTCCCCAGGGCAGGGGAGAGAAAGGGGCAAGAGAAAGAGAGAGAGGGAGAGAAAGAGAGAGAGAAATCATGTCTTTTTATAACCTAATCTCAAAAGTAGCATTCTATCAGATTTTTACTGACATTGTGTATTAGTTCTCATGCTGCTATGAAGAAATACCCAAGACTGGGTAAATTATAGAGAAAAGAAGTTTAATTGATTCACAGTTCAACATGGCTGGGGATATCTCAGGAAACTTACAATCATGATAGAAGGGGAAGCAAACATGACCATCTTCACAAGGTGGCAGGAGAGAGACCTACAGAGTGAAGGGGGAAAAAAGCCCCTTATAAAACCATCAGATCTCATGAAAACTTACTCACTATTATGAGAACAGCATGGGGTGACTGCCTCCATAATCTAATTACCTCCCATGAGGTCTCTCCCCAACCACACAGGGATTACAATTCAAGATGAGATTTGAGTGGGGACACAGAACAAGACCATATCAAATTGTTCACATTGTTACTGAGACAATTATACAGTCATATGCAGTTGTAAGAAACTATATAAAGAGTTTCCATGAACCTTTTACCCAGTTTCCACCAATGGAAACATTTTGCAAAACTACAGTAAAATATCACATCCAGGATATTGCCACTGATACAATCCATCCATCTTATTCCGATTTCTTCAGTTTCACTTTTACTTTGTTGTATACGTGTGTGTATTTAATCTCTCACAATATTATCACATGTGAAAGTTTGTGTGCTCACTACCAAAGTCGAGATACTGAACTGTTTCACCAACACGATTCTCTCTCACGTTACTCTTTGATAATCACAGCCACTTCCCCATCCTATCCTGCCCATAACTCCTGGCAACCACCCATCCATTGATTTCTGTAAATGTTATTTCAAAACATTATATAAATAGAATCATACAATATGCAACCTTTTGTACTAACGTTTTTCACTTAGCATAATTCTGTGGAGATTAATCTAAGTTGTGTGTATCAAAAGTTCCTGTTTATTGCAGAGTTGTATTCCATAGCAGGTATGTGCCACTGTTTATTTAATCATTTACCTGTTGAAGGACATCTGGGGTGACGTCAGGTTTTAACTATTATGAATAAAGTTGCTATGAACATTTATGCACAAGTTTTGGGGTGATCATAAGTTCTTGTTTCTCTGGGATAAATGTCCAGCAGTGTGATTGCTGGGTAATTGCATGTTTAGTCTTATAAGAAACCCACCATCATTTTTGCAATATTCTTTTTGTTAGAAGTGAGTCACTAGATCTAATCTACACTCAAAAAGAGTTTATTACAAAGGAGTTTACACAGCATGCATGGCAAAGGCAGGAATCACTGGAGGTCATTTTATAGGCTGTCTAACACATCTCCTTGCTACTCTTTCAAGGTATGTGAAGTTGTATCTGTATTTCTCTCAGATATGCAACCTTTTATAAAACAGCCCTAAAATTTAATCAAGGAGGTCCAAATTCGTTCTGTTACTGAAAAAAAATCCATGTTTTTTGAAATACTTTGATTAATTCAACATTCCTGAATTTGGTATTTGACTTCACTCTTAAACCTTTGATTTGAAGGCTGAAGTCGGGTCTATTCAAATGTAAGACAGGTCTGTGCCAGACTGAAATGGTCACACACATCAAATTGCCACTAAGCCTTTGAGATGAGAGACAGGCTTTGGCAGAGACAAATTTACTCTCCCTTCTTGTTATGACTCTTCTTCCAGGCTACCTCAATTCTCTTTGTCCTGGGAAACAATTTGAATCACACCACTGCTCGACATCACCCATCTGCCTTAGGCTGATCTGTCCCATTCTAGCTAATCCTGGAGAGGATGTGAAACAGCAGCTTCACACTTGCTTCCCACATGCATTTCTCAGTGATTTAGAGCCAGTATATGTATAATCACACAGTGAAGTTGCGTGCTTTCTTGAGCTTCATCCTAGACAAGGAAGATGAGTAAAAATTGGGTCAAATTAGTGTCAACTGTACTAAGTATAGCCTAAGTATTAATCTAAATACACAACAAAAATCTGAAGGAAATTTCAACCACAAATATCAATGATCAAAAAAGAGGTAATGCCCAAGTGGTATTATGTGTTTAAGCCTAACATCATGATAACATCCATACATTAATACATGTAAAATAATTATAGCAAAATTATATACAGAATTATAATTCTCTGGAGATTCATATATATGCTATAATAGTTCTCTCTCTCTCTCTCTCTCTCTCTCTATTTATATATATAAAGTAATTATAGCATAATTCTCTGGAGATTCATCCAAGATGAAAACACCCGTCACTCTTCTGTTCACAAGTTTAATGCCAGCCCTCTCTAATAGCTTGTAAACACCAAGAAGATAGAAAAAAAACCCTTTTTGTTTTTCACTACTGAATCCCTACACTTAGTAAACTTTCTGGAACCTATTCAGTATTTAATAAATAAATAAATTTTAGGTGGTTAAATTTCTAAAACATAAACTATTCTTATCATGTCACATATATATGTGTGTGTTACACATATATGTGACATAAGAATAGATTTTGAAATTTAAATATTATACTTAAATATGAACATTTTATTCCAATGTAGATGTGACTAGAAATAGTTATTTTTACTTGTCATTTCATTTTTCTAACTGCTTCAGCTGGTAGGGCCTCAACTCATTAGTGTCCAATTCTCCCAAGGGCCTTATTATTCCTCGGTCTGTCCCTCAAACTAAGGGACCACTGCTATGTCATCCATACTGCATATCCCATGGCACAGCTAACCCACTGAGCCACGTCTCTGAACATCTAACCTAGACTCTCACCAGATTCTGGTTTTTTCTCCTGTTTCTCTGCTGTTTATCCTCAAAGTTACCTCATATTCAGATCGGGTCTCAGACACCAATGTAAGAGGAGAGAGTGGTTTGGATGTAACCAGAAACAAGGCAGCACAGCTGATCATGGCAAGTTCTGGAAACCAAGAAAAATTCAGACACATACCCCATTTACAGTCCTGTCTTCTTGATTTTTCTTTTCTTTAATTAATCTACCATTATTTTTGTGATGCCAGATCTTCATATATGTTTCCTTCTACTTAAAGACTCTTCTGCCCATGTTCATCTGGCTAATTCCTATTTCTAGTCTCAGTTTAAATATTATTTCACCAGAATCCATTCCTTGATCATCCAGCCCAGGAGAGATATCTGGATATATACTTCCACAGACTTTTGTAATGGTCCTTAAAAACACCTACCACTCTTCTGTTTACAAATTTAATGCCAGCACTCCCTGTTAGCTTTTGAACACCAGGAAGATACAGGAAACACTTTTTGTTTTTCACTACTCAATCCTGACACTTAACAAAATTCCTGGAACCTACTCAGTATTCAATAAATAAATAAATTTTAGGTAGTTAATAGTGTTTGAGTGATTCAATGATAAAAGCCAGGAGAATGTCTCATGAAATAGACAGAATTCCAAGTAAAGATCTTGTTAGAATCAATAGAACAAAGGATAAGTAACAAGTGTCCATTCACAAAGACTAATATTTAAAAACATGTCTCTAAGTGGTGAGAGATTTGTGCAAAGGATAAAATAATTTCTGTCACAGAGAGAATATGGCCCTGGGAACTGTTGCAAATTCTAAGTTTCTAAAAAGCAAAATATAACACATGGACCTAATTTTAAAGAAATTTTAAGGAAAAGTCTTGAGCCTAGTCATGGGAGCTAAATATTCTAAATATAAACAAGACTTATTTGATGTTGAGGCATTATATTTTTCCACCAAGGAGCCATATTTGTTCCAGACACTAAGCCAGTTTTATGATTGATGTTGGGAGCTAAGCAAGGCAACCCTGAGGATTGAAAGATTGTGTTCAGGGTCCTCTAACCTCACCAGAATATTTTCTATTCTTCAATAATTTCTCCAGTGCCTCTTATTGCACAAAGGTATAATAACTAAGAAATAACCACTCATAGAATTTTTTTTTTTTTGAGATAGAGTCTCGCTCTGTCACCAGGCTGGACTGCAGTGGCGCAATATCGGTTCACTGCAACCTCCACCTCCTGGGTCTGAGCAATTCTCCTGCCTCAGCCTCCTGAGTAGCAGGGACTATAGGTGCACGCCACCACACCCAGGTATTTTTTTGTATTTTTAGTAGAGACAGGGTTTCATCATGTTGGCCAGGTTAGTCTCAATCTCTTGACCTCATGATCTGCCCCTCTTGGCCTCCTAAAGTGCTGGGATTATAAGCATGAGCCATGGCGCCAGGCCTCATACAAATCTTTAAACTCTCCCTCTCTTGACGGTCAAGTACAATTAACTTTTTATTATATCTCCAAATCTTTCACTTCAAATGCATTATATGTAGACTTTAATTAACATATTTTTCAATTTAGAATATAAATGTGTATCAAAGTTATTTACTTTTGCTTGCCAAGCTCTCAAATAGGCCTATACAACTTATGTGGCACAGTGGTGCTATATAAATTATGGTATTGTGTGCAGAAAGGTAGCTTTCTGGAGATTTCAAAGATAATATAAAATAAATACTACTTTCCTATCTCTGGGTAAAAGTTACCCCCATTATAACTGGCATGAAGCATCTAAGCACTCCATAGAAGCCTCATTGACATTCCCCCAACTAATCTTGAACTTCAAAGTTTTCTTGCTGTTAGTATCAACAACAACATCATCTTGATAACTTTAATTTCCTTTTCCAAAACATCTTAAGTTAAAAGAACAAAGAGAGGAAGTAATTTTCCATCTACATGACTAGACCAATAGAGACTAGATAGAACTTCAATAAAACCACTATAGTTTTTGTAATAAGATTAAATCAGCTCTTGATTGAAGGACATAAGGCACTTTTTACCAAATCATATTAGGCCCTCAGCAATTGCCACCATTTTAAGGGTTGGGCAATTATAGAAAGGCTATTTTCCCATATTACAAATGCTGCACTTTGATGAACCCGGAGTGCTGAAAAATATCTCACTGGACATCTTTGAAAAAATAAATTACTTTTCCAGTGGTAGTATTGTCGGTTGTCAATTTTCCCGAGTTTTATACAGAGCTGTTAATTTTTAAAAGTGCAACACTGATAAACTAACCCTGTGCTAGTTCCAACAATTTTCTAGATACCAGACAGGTCCTTCTATCTCAGGGTCCCTTGTTAGGCATTATGCTTTCTTGAAGTAGTATATCTGTGTTCAATGAAATTTAGATTTTTTGCCAAAGTAAGCAAAATTTGATATTTGTTATTATTCATTAAATAACATAATATGAATCTCCTTACATATAGAACATTTAGATTTTATCTATTGGTGTCTATTCTTAGATCTATAAATAGAATTAACTTCTTTTAAAATTGTTACCATTACAGTCACATCATCTGAGAAATAAATAAAAATCCAGGTTTATCCAAAACTTCATGTATGCCAATAGAATTATGATTTTAGCTAGGCAGCATTTTATTAAAAATAAATTCTATTCTTATTTCTGAAAAAAACAAATAGTGTTTATTTGTATTGAATAGTAAAAGTAATACTATGTCTCTTTAAAAGCCATGCATGCAAGCATTTATTTTCAGATCAGTCATTTTTTTCTTGAGATTCTGGTACATACAGCAAATTTACATTTAACCAAAAATAAAATATTCACAATAGCCAATTTTTCAAAATCTTTTCTTTTAAAATTAGTTAACATTTTTGTCATTGACAAGTTTGACTCTATATGCAAATTGAAACTAACAGATAATGAAGGATTACTGTGCTTTTTAAAACTGTTTCATTTAATTCGAGTTCTTTGTTTGAAATTTAGAGCACCAATTTGTAAGGATAATCTCCATTTGTGAGAAAGAACATGGAACACGGACAGCCATGGAACCGAGGAACAGCTTTGAGTTTTGGCATCAGTTGAGAGCTCAGCATATTCGGATTGATCTTGCACTGTTGGTAACCTTGTATTTCCCTTTCTCTATGTCAGAGATCTCACCTTCTTGTTCTCTGGCTTTATGCAGCTCTTTCTTGAAGTAGGCATCATTGACAAACATTGAGATTTTCACACTGATTTTGGTGTAGGTAGCAATGACAAATTTCTGTTGTGTTCAACACAGAGAAACTCAGTTGAGGACCAGAGGGCCAATCACAATGAACAAGTGGCTCAGTTGCCTCAGGAAAGCTATCGTTTGGTTTCTGTGGTGACAAATGAGGGAAAACAGAGGGGACCTGGAAGCGACACAATCTTTGTTTTCTCACATGCTGATGAAATGGTTTCTTGCAATGGCTCAATGGCTTTTGAGACACATCTTTAGTAAGATAAGCGGGCATATGGCCAAGTTACACACTAGGGGGATCACCATTCTTGTTACCACAAACTGGCTTTGTGAAAGTGGCAAGAACCATCTCCTTTCTTATTTTCAATCCTGGATTTAGCTGCTGAATACTTCCTCTTGCAGAGAGCACTCCTCAGATCAGGAATACCTGTTGATCCTTCCAAGACAGGCTTGCAGCTGCAGTGGGGCTTTCCTTTATTGGGCATTTTGGCTCTGGGATTATTTTTCTTCTCCTTGTCACTGGGAGCATCTTTCTTTGCTTCAGGTTTCTTCTTCTTAATGTCTGGTTTCTCGGCCTTTTCACCAGCATCTTGCAAGATGTAAAACACAATACGCTTTTGAGTGTTTTTCCTTTCTTCTTGCAAATGTGAATAATTAGAAATTTAAATAGTACAATATTAATAAAATAACTTTCAAGATGTTTCTTTTTTGAGTCAAAAATACAAGTTAAACATATTTTATTCAACAAAATCTTGACTTTTACATCCATTCACGTTATTTTAAGTTGCTGCTATCCAATCAATCTTATATCTTCCCATACGGCTATACCTATTCATATGACAAAACCCAAAGTAAGAAAAGGATGTGATAAAAAAAGGAGTTTGCAAATTAGAACAAGAGATTCTTCACCACCTTTAGTTAATGTTAATGCATTTCTTACAATTCAGATCATTAAAATTCTTCACAATGTTTTTTGGAACCAACAGTTGTGAGCATACTGTCAGCATTGCAAGCAAACAGTCAATGTGAGTTTCTATTTTAATAAAAATCTTGATATGCTCTTTATCATATACATGCTACATAAAATAAATGGGCTTTTCTAGGATTCCTTTTTTCTCTCTATTTATAAGAAACAGGATTACCAATGAATGATGGAGTTGGACGCATTGCTATTTATTTCACATGGGAGTTTGCAGAAAACAGAAAGGGCATCAAAAATAACTAATATTTATAGAACTTCAAAAGTTTGTCATAAAATTACAGATTGTAAAATTAGTTAATTGACAAAGTTGTCACGACTTTGAGTTTGCATTTTACTTTTTAAGTACACACACAAAAAGGAACTACATATATGAGATAGTCATGAGACTGGTATTTGTACCTGCAATACCTGAATGTCCTGAGTTTTTCTCCATATATTGTCTCTTACATTCTGTATGCTACCATGTATCCAGAAGAATTATATCATTAGTATTTTGGTTAACTAAAAAAAATTACACAGGTACTTTATCAATCACTATGAGCAAACTAAGGAGAAGACAATGTGTCATTTGTTGTTGCATATATACTATCCCTTCAACAAATATTTGTTGAATGAAAACAGATTTTCAAATAATTATACTTAACAATGAATATATAAAGAATAGAGATTAATATTTGTCATATGATTTAGAAGAGTCTACTAAATTTCTGTTTTAAGCAATTACATGAAATCTGAATAGATTCCTTGATACCTTGAGAAAAGCACTTCAAACAGAAATCTCCTGCTGGGAGTGGTGGCTTGAGCATAGAATCCCAGCTACTCAGGAGGCTGAAGGAGGAGGATCACTTGAGGCTAGGAACTCCAGATCAGCTTGGGCAATACAGAAAAACAAGTATCTTAACCAAAAACAAATCTATTATTGCCTCTTTCATGAAAATCCATAATTCAACAATACCAGTTTTAAATTTGTTTTGGAGTCATAAAGGAAGGGGAAGTATTTTTCTTTTGAATTTTCAGTTCTATAAACATTTCACCCAACAAAAGCTAAAAAAAAACACTCAAAGGTGTCATCTGGGTCATTTATTGATAAGGCTTTTAAGGCACCAAGCCCCGTTACCCACATAGCCTGCGGAAAGACAGCATGACATAATGGAAAAGCTGGGGCCTCAGAGCATAGGTCCAGATCTTTGCCCTGATATTTATTAGACATATGAATTTGTGTAGGTTAATCAACCACAGAGTTGCAAAGTCAGCCTCATCCCTGGCCCATTTTGTTCCAGATGGTTCTACACAATAAAAGAACGTGTGCAAAGCACGTTTCCATTTAGTGCTATTTCATTCTTGTCAAGTCAAAGTTTTATTCATGTTCCCATAAGCCAGATTTCTTACTCACAAAATGTGGATATTACAGAAAACACGAAATCAAATTTGCCAATTGTAAAAGGAGATTAATGTAGAAAAGTAGCAATCAAAAGAGGAAAGTAGATATACCTAAATTAACTCATGAAAAGCAAACAGCCCAGAAATATGGGCTGGTGGTGCTAACTTTGTAGCCTTCCTGGTGCAAATAACTCACACCCTCATGAGATAGATTTCTTCCTAGAAAACATTTTCTGTGACACATTTTACTTCACCTTGACTTTGTTCTAAAAAAATAACTTCTTACACACCTAGTTTAAGCTCTCTGGTGAATATTTTAAACAGAAGGATTGAAGATCTTTAAATAATCTCTAGCATTAAAAGGGATATTTAAAAGGTACATCTTTAGGAAAATTGTAGTAATGGGAGCAGTCTTTCTCCACCAGATAAGCATCAATAATATTTTAAAATCGGTCTCCTAAAGATAGTTCTAATCCATGCTGGGTTGCATGGCAAATATTTCTTTCAGTGAAATTATAATTTGGGATATGGAAGCAGAACAAAGAAAAAAAATCCTATAATAAGAAGTTAAATAAACATGACATCATAGACAGAGTGGCTGACCATGGCGTAATGTTGATTCAAGTGTATTACCAAGTGCATTCTGTTTTTTTTCAAATCCTTCAAATAAGGCAAACATTTTATCAGTAAAATACAGCAAAGACCAGAAGTTTATGCTAAATTCTTCATTTTATTAGTTGGGAACCTGAAAGTGTGCTCAAATATGATTACTTGCAAAAAAAAATGTTCTGGAATTTGTTCATCTTCTCATATGTGAGCTTATGCCACAAATTAAGTCTAATCACAATTAAATTGGTATAACATTTCTATCTTGGAATAAATTCAGAAAGTTGAAAGCAGTAAAAATATGAATTGGGTTTACAGTTGGAGTCAACCAGTAATGGACTTATAAGACAGGGTCATAAGACACTAATAGCATGAACTATCAATACGGAAACCACCATATTGAACTCCAGGCATTGCCACATTTGGCAGTACTTTTTTAAACCTTAGGTGCATTAATTTTCAGGTTATTTGTTCCCTTTTGAGAAATTGCAGTTTGTCACCAACATATTTAACAATCAGATGAATTGTCACATTTCCAATAATGTATATATCTTAGACATGTTTGACAGAGTCATTATACTTGGGAAGAGAGTTGCTATTTTTCATTGATCGAAGTTTCCTTTTGAGGATCACTTCAATTTATTTTAATTATTCTTAAGTGTCCCCTCACTCCTACCCTTGGTGTTTGTTAGTTGCTTATAATATGATTTCAGAATTGTAAATGCCTCAGCATATTGGTAAATGCATTCTTGAAGTTTTTCCATCTAGATCAATGAAGTTAAAAAGGGTGAAATAAAAAATGACATTTGGTCCCAACAGGTATCTATTAGATGGGGCACTGAGTTAATTCCAGTTTTTACTAGAGAATAGTTTACTGAGTATATATTTAATTAATACTATTACCTCACCTCTATTTAGTAAATACTATTACCTCATTTGTGTTTAGCAAATACTTTCTTTATATAGTTTTATCAGCATTAAGCTTTGGCTAATATTATTTGTGCTGGGTTAAGGAGCATAAAATACTGGCCAAAGATTTTCATTTCCATGTCATAGGTGGCAAACTCAAGAGTCAACAGGGGCTATGCAGGTAAGGGGCAAAAACAGTTCATTGTAAAACAATAAGGAATAACAGGTTCCAAAGACCTGAAGTGAGCAAGTCTCATCCAAAGAGAACAGCTGTTACTTCATCTTGACCCATAATTTTCACCCATCAAAGATGGTACCTTTAAACAAAAGGTATCTCTGGGCCAACTTCAGCCTGAATGCTATCAGTCTGCAACCCCTGTCTTCAGAATCAATCTGATAAGGGTTGGTTAAGTAACATAAGCCAAGTTAGGCTAATGTTTGCTGTGAGGTTGAAGAGTAGAAAGATCCTATTGAAGGTCAGCTTCATGGAGGTACAACCCGAGCAGTAACAAGGGGTTCTTGACATAGAAAGGCCCTATGTCTGGTTTAACGTTCTGTTGGTGCCATGTTGAAATCTTTTACTATTTTTGAGCAAGGGTTCAAAATAGATTCATTTTGCAGATTGTGGAGTAAATTATGTAGCCAGTTCTGATCCTGTCCAAGCTAACATTTGATGCATGTTTCTCCTGAATGAGTTAATAAACTTCTCTGCAGACTTAATGAACTACTGAGGAATGTTAGAAATAGATGGATTAGCGTGCCATCAATTTGCTGAACTTGGTTTCTGTAAATATAGGCATGTGTGGATTTGAATGAGGAAACCAGGTTCCTCTCCTTCCCATTACGCTGTATTATTTCCCTATAAAGAGCAGGCAATCTGGCCAGATTCATCAGTCAAAGAGACCCAGGTAGAGAGCCAGCAGGTCTCACTTCAAAATAACCTGTTTGTTAAAAGATTTAAGGGTTTCCCGAAGTCAGACCAGAGGCATTCTTTCTTTCTTCAAATTAAATATAAAACTGAAAAAGATTTTTTAAAATAGTTTAATGATTAGAGATACTGATAAATATGGTTGTTTCTTATTTGTATGTGAAATAAATTATGATTCCAATTTGTCACTAGAATTGGCCATAGTGAGTGATTTACACTCAGTATTGGGTTTTAGAATCATCTCTCTGCAACACTGGAGTAAAGTACAGCACTGACTTCTCTGATGTTCACTAAAAAGCCATCTAACCTTTTTGTGGATCCCCAGACACCTGTAATCCACCTATTTCCAGATCATAGGAAAAAATGGATAAGCATTTAACTTTAAATCTTGGGAGCAGAACTCTTAGCTGGATTAATTTATTTTTCCTACCCATCAATGTTTCAAATTTATATCCACTTTCCTGTTACATTTGATGCCGGCATGCATGGCTTTGCTGTTGTGCAGGTATGACTAAGTACTGTCTCGTTCCATTGAGTAGGGCATCATTTGTCTTGGGTTCTACAGGCTGGCTGCATACATGACAGCACACAGTGACAGTAATTTGCACTGATCTGCCCCCACTGCTAGTCCTGCTGCTTCAAATAGCAATTGATTATTATGCTGTAGTGTTATTGACTGTCACTATGAACACAAGCTTTATTTTATTTTTAAAGTAACACGCTGCAGATTTGTTTAGTATAAGAGCAAAACAGGGAAATATTCATTCCAAAGAATTATTTGCAGTCACAAATGTAACTTTAAATCCTGGTCATAAAACATTTGCTTTACTTTAAATCATAGTAAACAAAAACTTTATTGTGGTATTTTAGTGTAATGCAAATAAATAACTTCCAATAGCTACAAGAAAATCAGTATAAAACTGAAATATTTTTCCTATTCTCAATTTCAGGAGACTATGTATAGAAAATGACTAGATACCTTTTCTTTCTTTATTTCTCCCCTTCTCTTTAAATTCCCTTCCTATTCAAAAATAAGTGGAATCTTATTTCATATACATATATTTCTTTACCTGACTGGTATGTTGAAGTTCTAGTTCTTCAAAGGTCCTAGAGCATTTGACCTCTTTTACTCCTTCTTCATCCACAAAATGACCAGGAAGTGATCTTCTGTTTAGAACTACAATTATGCAGATTTGTAGAGTTAATAGTTATTAATGTTATATAGGTGGCAGATAGATCTTAATTTATACTTGTGAACCTTTCCCAACTGCAAATTTCACTTCCTAATTCCTTTAAAGCACAATGTTAACAGGTAGCAAATTGATTTATTTTATTAGGCTATGCCATTGTAAGTCTCATGCTTAGTTACTCCAACAAGTATTTTATGCCTATAAAACAGAAATGTTAGTTGTTTAGAGAGAAAAATACACAAAAGTAGACAAAACCTTAAAGACCTTAACTGCCTAGTCCCCTAAGCAGCTCTATGTGCTCTGAAGGAGGTTCTGGGGCTAACAGAGCTCATGACGGAATGCACCACTGACTGAGCTCTTCAATGTCATTACTGAAAGGTTTACACAATGGCGGCTTCTTACAGTTCAGGACAATAAAAGAGACTTTGAGACTCCATTCTGCCATTTAATTTGAATTTCTTTATTACCTTTTTCTTAAAATATTGCATTTTACTTAAAAATAAATAGAAATATGTCATCTACCCAAAGGTAACTGAAAAAAACTAAATTCAATGTATTTTTGAACAGCAATCTATTTCCTGGACTGACGTATACTGTTGGAAGGATGGCCCAGCTATATGTGGCTAGAAAGCAATTTTGCCTTCTCTCCCTTCCACTTTGACAGCACTCAGCATTTAAAAATCTGCCAAATGCAAGTTTTTAAAGCATATCTCTGCTATAATTGTCATTATCTATAGATAATTTAACTTTTCTCTGTACTAGCAAAGGAGGAACAGGATGCAGAGGAATTATAGAACAGGAGCAGAGATAGTCAGCCCTCATGCTTTGTTTTAGATTTAAGATAGTCTATGTTAAACAATGCTCAAAATCCATTTAGAAGTAGACAGGGTGTAATCCATAAATAAGTAATAAAATTATAATGTATTTTGGGTGGACTAAGGCTGTCAGATACTATTAAAGGGTATTTCCACAAATCTTTTAAAAATTCGAGCTAGTGTTGAACAATAACACATGGACACCGGGAGGGGAACATCCCACACTGGGGCCTGTCAGGGAGTGGGGTTCTAGGGGAGGGATAGCATTAGGAGAAATACCAAATGTAGATGATGGGGTGATGGATGCAGCAAACCACCATGGTACGTGCATACCTATGTAACAAACCTGCACGTTCTGCACATGTATCCCAGAACTTAAAGCATAATAAATAAATTAAAAACAAACAAGCAAACAAAAACAAGAAACAAAAAAAAAAAAATTCAAGCTAGCAATGGTCTAACGTGGGCAGCTTTTCCAAGACAACTACTGAAATAATACAAAGTCCACAATAGTTATCTCTCAGAAAGCCTGTCTGTCTTCCTTTGATATTCACCTGTGAAAAGAAAGTGACAGGTAATATTCATTTTATAGCTATGAGATAATTCAAATCAATGCTAAGCAGCTATATATTTATTAATTAGCACTACTTTGCTGTATCTCTATGACTCCCCATATTGTTGTAATTTCTGCAAATAGTCTTCATTTGCTTTTTATGGCAATAATCCCTTCGCATTCCTTCCTTTCATCTGTATTCTTGCATGCTATTTGTTGTTCTGATAAATCCCTATTACAGAGGCCTATGAGTTCCAAGAGCTTGATGAATAATTGGAAATGTTTTATCCCTGAACTTCAAAAAAAAGTGCTAGAAATAATTATAAGCAAACATCTTCTGTAGTGTCCCATATCAATCCAATCCCTGCTTTATGCTGTTTGTCCTTTAGATATACAAGGAAACAGTGGGATCTTGGTTACTTACGGCATGAAGGGGACAGATGTTTCAGTTTCCATTGCTTTTTCTATCTTCTCTGTTCTTTCTGGCAGCTTGGGCTATTCACTACAATAAGTTCCACAGTTAGTCAAGCCTATAATTTCACAAGGTACAGTTAATTGTTGATCAATCAAAATGAACTTCATAATCCTTTTGGCAACTTGTGCTGCACTTGAACTTCTCTCTTGCCCATAAAATAGCTTAATGGTCTCCAGTATGATGAACATGAAAAATATGCTCAAAGTAGCAGACAAATCCTACCTTTCCTGCTTGTGCCAATTCAGAATTAGTATTCACAACATATCACATTCTCTTTATTTTTAACCAGTTCCTTAGCTAAAGATAAAAGCCTTCCCTCAACCCTTATCCAGACCCCACATGTAGAGCTTTCATATCCTCCCCTCATATTTGATACCATTTAAAGTGTTTATTATTTGAATATATATAGTTTAATCTTTAGTTTCTTTCCGTATAAATAAATTTCATTAGGTAATAAAGTCGTTCTCATGAGCCACAGAGTTGCATTTTCAGTACAACGACATAGTTGTTATACTGAACAGGCAATTAGCCTATATACAAAATGAAGAGCTTGTGCATCCAAATATAATAACTCCCTCCTCTTAGGGAAAATACAAACTATGCCGGGAAAAGTCCTCAGACCCTGGAAGCTTACACCATTGTGTATGCACAGAATGACATTACAGCTGGTTGCTAGTCACCTATTCAGTCAACATTTATTGAGAGTCTTCTATGCGTCACAGCATTGCTGTGATGAACTTACAGAGAGTGAGATGCAATTTGGAGCATGACATTCTGGAAACCAAGCATTGTCATAGTGCATAATGACAGTTTCAGTGGAAAAATTTTGGCTGTGGAGAGAAGAACCGAGAGGAAAAAATAAATTATTAATATATAGGTAATCAAGTTCACACAGTCTGCTGTTGGAATGGGATCCTCCTGTAAGAAAAATGCTCATTCTATGACCCAGGCAAACCTCCATCCCTCTCTACGACAGGCACTCAATGCTTTCAATGTTTGAGGCACTACACTTGCTACCATGCAAAGATGAAAGAGCCGTTCTTCCTTCCTGCAGGGTCTATATGATGTTAGGTTTGGAAGGTCAATGAGGATGACTGCTATACCCACAAGCTGCATGGGTTCCTTTAGTTTTCCAGTTTGCTTTCCATCTGGCAAGCTCAGTTATAGGGCTGTGTCTCATTTCTTGTGAGACATATGTGTGCTTCTGTCCTTATGCAAACACTAATAAGCAAACAAAAACCCACAAGATTTATGATCACCTGAGTGACTTCCTTATCTCTGTAGACAAAGGAGGCTAGTCTAGATGGGTACGAAGGAAGATACACTTCTAGGAGATTACTATGAAGAGCCATAAAGAGAAGTAAAGACAAAATGCTTCAAAAAGACTATTTATGACTGAGGAAGTCTGGGAAGGTTTTCAGATTTTATGACAAGTTGAGCCAGAATTCTTAGAACAGGTCATTTTCATCAGATGCAGATAAATTGAAGAAGAGCAGATGATAAGCAAGAAGGAGGAAATACGGGAGCAAGGGCTCTGTGACAGGAAAAGTAGGAAGGTATATTTACTGTTCATTTCCTTTGACTATACATGCACCAGGCCCCACTAACCTGTACCTAAAAATGGTGATGCATTTGATTAGCACATAAACAAGAGTGAGCTTGAGACCCAGTATGTCCAAGCAAGAACTTATTTCCCCCCTCAAGTCTCACTTGTCCCAGAGTCTCTACTGAAATTGACTGTCAAGTGCATTTAACGCCTGCATGCCACAGAGAACTGTCTTCAGTCAGAAGCACCTGGTATTGTAATAAAGCCTGAGCTGCAGACCCAGACACACCTACCTTCCTATGCTTCCCTAGTTGGCTAAATTCTGAGCCTCAATCACTTCACCTATACCTCCTCCAGAGCTGTTAGGGAGATTCGCTAAAATGTTTGACCTAAAACATTTGATATTTACTAAGTATACGATAAATAGTGGTTACTTCTGCTATGTTTTAGATCAGTTTAGAAAGGTCATGTTTGAGAATCTTCACTTTAGTTAGACAGAGCTATAATTTTTTTACCTAAAGTTCATTGATTGTAAGTGTAGAAAAATTTAAATAAAATGTATGTGTGATATATTTTGGATATTTGTCCCCTCCAAATCTAATATTGAAATGTGATCCCTAATGTTGGAGGTGGGGTCTGGTGGAAAGTGTTTGGGTCAAGGGGACAGAAATCCTCCTCATGAAGGGCGTGGTGACCTCCCTGTGGTTATGAGTGAGTTCACACTCTTTTAATTCATGTAAGATCTGATTACTTAAAACAGCCTGGACCCTCTCTTGCTCCCTCTCTCACCATATGACAATCCTGCTTCCCCTTCCCCTTCCATCATGAAGAAAACCTTCTTGAGGTCCTCACCAGAATCAGATGCTGACACCATGCTTCTTGTACAGCCTTCAGAATGGTAAGCCAAATAAACATCTTTTCTTCATACCAGCCTTGAGTATTCCTTTAGAGCAACGCAAAATAGACTAATGCAATGTGAAAAATACTGTGTTACAAACTCATTTTTACATGATATTCTACCTTGTTAAATGTAAAAAATGCCTATACCTTGTATAATGTAATGACCATCTGTAATGAACTATTTGGGAAATATTAATTTTAAGGTTTGTTTTATATAAATGTATTTATTTGTGTATATGAGTTTTTAAAAATTCAAATATCAAAAAAGATATAAAAATACATACCCTCTTACTTTTCAGAGGCAACCACACATTTCAACTATTTTTATGGAGGTGAGATAAGTCAGAAGAGATATTTTTAAAAGATTAGTTTATAATGTCATTAGGGAATGTGCTACAGCAAACTGTTATAACCTGCATTTTCAGAAACTTAATATCTCCTTGTATTAAGAATATTGCGTAAAAAATGTACATAGAGATGACACTCAAATACTTGTATATTTAAAATGGGATATAGAAAATATGCAGAAATGACAATTATTGCCAGAGAACAGGTTGGTATTTTGTGGAGCACTTAGTTCCACTTCTCCAACTTCTCCCACATAAAACTTGTTCTTTCACAATGTAAACTTGTTCTAAAGCAAGGGTCTACAAAATTTTTCTCAAAGGGCCAGATAGCAAATGTTTTAGACTTTGCCTGCCACATGGTTCCTGTCACAACTATTCATCTCTGCTATTATAGTTGGAAAGCAACTATAGACAATACTCAAACAAATGGGTGTGACCGTGTTCCAATAAGGCTTTATTTTCACAACAGCAGAATTTGGCTCATGGTCCTTGGTGTGCCAAGTACTTTCTAAAGTAACATATGACAAAAGGAAGAACACAACACAAGGATAAAAGAACCTGCAGGAGGAGATGCGGAAGTTAACAGAAAGTGAGAAGTACTGTAAAAAAGAGGAAAGTTGTAGTAAAGAATAGATTTCCTGTTCTTTACCCATTTGTTCATACCACTCTATGGCAGAGAACTTCCATTTCAGGATATAACACTAGGTATCTTGATGCCAGATAACTTTTTTATTGGAAATTTACATTTTATATGATAGGATATATTTCTTCCAAACCCCTGAGTTTGATACTTAAAAGAGTCTAACATTCTTGGACTTGCCTCATCTACTTTCAAAAGTTTCAGTGCAATCCTGACCAACAAGATCCCAGCAACTGACCTTGGAGAAAATTCCGTGTTTCAGAGGAGAGATAAACAAGAGTTTTTCCCAAGCCCCTTTCCCAGTCAGCATTAAGACACCACCACAAACTTCATGAACCTAGTATAAAAAGACGCATCTGTGCATAATGCCACTTAGTTTGTGTTATTTAAACCTGGAGCCTGAGCTCTGTGGATTCCTGGTGAAACAACTTTGGCAAATAGAAAAATAAACTTTGCCTCAGTGGAAGATTAGTCAGGGAGAACCAGCGGACATTTCACAGCTGTAAAATCCATGCAAAATGAATTTGGACAAGAATAGTCTGTCTAAAATATCAATTTGCCCAAATAATATATTTATAGACTATTATTACATCTAGGAAAAAAACCCCTAGATTGAAACTGTAAAATTTCACTGATAAAAATGGTCCATTCTCAAATGTCAACCAACATTAAAAGGGAGAATTTGACAGTTTTAAATAAAAAATGATGTGCAAATTACACAAGAAATCTATGGAGACTCCTTCAGGTCTTTTTTTCTCACCATATCCTGCTGTAAAACATGCAATAAACCTTTTTCAATTGGAGAGGTTTAATCTATGTGTATAAGGGGACTTAGAGGCAGTGCCTTCTCTCTTTTCCTGGAGGCCTGTGTGCAGAGCTTTTTTCAGATATTGATTGTGAAAGTGATATCACACTAGAAGGTACATTGATATGGTGTCGGGTAAAAGAAAAAGGCAAAGAATCCTTACAGTCTAATCAAAGCTCTGTCCAAGCCCCACACTCTGATGAAATCCAATCAATAGAGATGATTAAATGACACATACAGAGTCATCAATATTAAATACACTCCATTTCCTGTACAAGATCTGGGTAACACAAAGTGGACAAGATAAAACTTGACTCTGCAAGTATATTTACAGGACATGAGCAATATTTAAATATGAGTATGAACATTGGACTAAGTCATCATTTGCCCAACAAATTAAGGTGCCAACTATATATTTCAGAACCACATCATATTGTACAGACTTTGAAGGTACCCTTTATTGAGAGTTTGCTATAAGCCAGCCAATGTGCTAATCTCATCTATAAATATTATCTAACTTCCTTTAGTAGTTTTAGTAAAGGTCACTGGACTTTCAGCTAGCGGAAACCTTTAGTGGCTCAGTGTGGTGTACATTACAGAAGAAGCTGGCTAGTATGGGTTACCAACTACTCCACCTCAGACTCAGGAAATGGGCTTCAAAATTTTTCCTCATCAGTTTTTCTTCCTTTTTTAAACAAGGAACATTATGCTACCAATGTAATCAATCTCCAAAACATAATTTTTAAATGTACATACTCTTTATTTTTTAAAAATATTACAAAACATGTACTGCTTACAAAGTGCCAGGTAGCATTTGAAATGCTTTATAAATATTAATGTATTTAATGTCCACAGCCTCCCGTGAGGTAAGTATCATCTTTTTATCCACATTTCCTAGATGGAGAAACTAAGACAGAAATTCAGTAACTTGCCTGAAGTCATCCAGTGGGACACATAGATGGGCCAGGATTTGAACACGGGCATTGGGCTCTAGAGAACATGCCTATAAATACAGCACCCTGCTGCCCCTCTCCATACAATCTGCAGTTCTTAGAAAGATGTTTTATGAAGAAGGTAGTTATTTTAAAGATGTTTATAATAGATAAAATTAAAAGCCTTTTATGCTAATGAACAAGAATGGCAGAAATGTGATAAATGTATAGAAAATATTTTCCTCAAAGACAGTCACTGCTAAATTTACTCCTGGAGAAAGGACAGAAACAGGTATGACAACAAATCTAATTGACACAAGTTTCTAACCAGCTGGGAGGCAACTATGAGTTTTGATGATGGTTCGCCAATGTTGGCCCTTTGGATACACACATGAACTTCAGCAACTTCTTTGACAGAATTCAAAGAATCAGGCAGTGCTTTCAGACAGTGGCTTCCTTTAAAGAAAAAAATTATTGATTGACCACTCAGAGAGTAACACATTGTTTATACTTTTCAGAGCAAGAATAAGAATAAAAATTATCTGCCTGTTTATCTTCATATCCTAATTATAGCAACAGTTAAAGCCTTTTTCTCCTATTTGCTCAAGAGACATCATAGCAACAGTCCCACCTATGTCACAGAGACTTTTTTGGTCGGTCTTATTTTTGTCTTTTTACCTCCTGGTCAGTAATCTTGACGATTTCCTTTGGCAAGTTATGCAAAATAACAAATGTCAAAGCTTGGAAACTGGTAATTTGGCAATTTTAGACAATCGCCTCAAAACCACATTTCAGTACACCTTTGAAGCAGGAGAAGTTCAAAGGCTGTGAAAAGATGACTATTGCGGTGCCTGTTACTGTGAGTCATTTGGAGTAATTGGTCTTGTCTGATGTATGTTTTGAACTGAGGAAGTAGAGCTTTATTACCACAATCAGATACAGGTTTTTAGCTAAGGAAGTGGCGTTTTCCTCGCAGATGTAGATTCGTGCTCGATAAGGCAGAAAACAGACAGATGTACCTCTATGCACCAGAGAAGAAGTGTGGAGAAGGAACAAATAAAGCAGTTGAGAAAATTCCATGAAGCTTCAGTGAAGTGCTTTTGGAAGCAGTCCCAGTTAGGAAATTTCTCACAAGCAAGCAACTCATAATTTAGATGCAGATTTCTGACTTTAATTTTGATCACCAACCTAAACCTACCTATTATCCTCATCATGTTAAAAGTGGGCCAGTGATGTGCACACTCATCAACTGGGTGAAAAAAAAAATCATCTTCGTAAAAGAATATTAACTCATCTTTCTATTTTGCTTATTTGCAAAAGAGAAGTAGAAAGATGAGTTAATATTCTTTTAAGAGATGATTTTAAAAGCCACTTTTTACTTCATTAATTTCTTAACAATGAAGACTGTTGTTTCAGAATCTATTTCATAAAAAGTAAGAGGCAAAAATGTTCAGCTTCAGAGAAAGCACTTAGGTATGTTATTTCTTTTTGCACTTTCATGCAATAACTTTTGTTTATCATTTTCCTTGTGTGAAAATGTTTATAAATTTTAAAATGAGATCAAAAATTAAGAATAAATAATTAAAAATCAGGCAAACACAAACATACAAAAAATTCCTTGGAGTTAAGGTTTGTTACCTTTTAAAATATTTATAATGAAACATTCAATCAACCAATATTTATTAAATGCTTACAATGGGTCAGGCATTGGGCTGGAAATACATAGATTATAAGATACAATCTTTTTTTCAAAGAGTTTACAATCCAGCAGGTAAAAAGACAAAATGGCACATATAATAATAAGCAAAAGTAGTCCAAGGGAAGCATGGACAGGAGAAAACAGATAAGCCTTCCCAAAAATGACTACTTCAGTAACCATCAAACATTGATGGAGTCAGGGTCTGGGTATAGACTTTCCTGAAAGAGGGTACAGCTGGTGTTAAGATACAGAAACACAAAAGGGTACACTCTCTTCCTAAATTACCATGGTTGGTATGGTTAGAGGTTAGGAGAGAATTAGTTACAAGGTGAAGATGGAAAGGGAAAGGAAAAGTGGCAAGAGAGGAGATGGACCCAGCTGGAAGGAATCACAGAGACAGGTAAAGCGCCATCTCGGGGCAAGTGAGAAACAGGAGGGACTGGAGCAGGATCAGCAGGCAAGGTGCAAAATTGAGGAGACACACTAAATTGAGTTTTCAAGGGTAGAATACACAGTAAAATGTGTAGGAGATTTAAATACGAAGGGAGAAAAAAGAGTCTTTGGAAGACTTGCCTCCCTTCAGAGACATAAGCTATTTTATTTATGGACATTGATTAAGGTCTACCCTTGTCACCCCAGATTGAAAGCTCTTCAGTGTATCTTTGGGCCCATAAAACACTCTGACAGCTCAGTATTAGTTGGGAAACTGATTTTTAAAACACAAGGTAAAATTAAAATTTTCCGACTTTGATGACACAAAATATTTTTAAGCTAATTTATTCACTGTGAGCTCTAAAATTTCATACATACAAAAAAAAATAAATGGACCAGGCATGATGGCTTACCATTGCAATCCCAACGCTTTGAGAGACTGAGGTGAGAAGATCGCTTGAGCCCAGGAGTTTGAAACAGACTGGGTAATATAGTGAGACACTGTCTCTACAAAAAAACAAAACAAAACAAAATAAAAAACAGTATTTTTAACTAGCCAGGTATGGTGGCATGCACCTGTAGTCCCAGATACTCAGGAGGCTGAGGTGGGAGGATTGTTTGAGCCTGAGACGTCAAGACTGCAGTGAGCTGTGATCACACCATTGCACTCCAGCCTGGGCAACAGTGTGAGATGCTGTCTCAGTCAATAAATGTTTGATTTTGTTTGATTTTATTTGATTGATAAAAGCCAACAGTTTAGCATACTGTTCATCACTCTTAGTGACAAAGGAATTGGAATAAGGGATATGAGAAAGAGAAGAATGGAAGAGTGGTACTAGAAAGAGAAAATGAAGAGGAGAGATTGTCATGGAAGGAGCTCCATACAAAAGCGGGGAGGACCAATATTGTCAAGAGCCATTTAGAGTTGAGGAGAAGAGGAGAGGAAGGAGTGTGAAAGAGTCAATGTAAAAGAAACACCAAAAAGTCAATATGACTAAAATCAGTACAACTTCTTCCTCTACATATTGTTGTTATTTATTAGCCAAGCTTCCACAATTTTAAAATTAATGTGTATATAATGAAATATGCATACTTTAAGGGTACCATTTAATGATTTTGACAAATATATATACCCATGTACACAACATACAGGACATTTCCACCATACTATAAAGTTTCCCTATGTTCTCACATAGTAATTCCACAGACTCCCTAAGCAGCCAATGCTATGACCTTAGTCTACAGAGACTCCCTTTGCCTGTATTTGAAGCATACACATATTGTATCAAACAGTATGTACTCTTTTGTTTCTGGATTATTTTATTTAATCAAATGTTTTTATTTAATCCTTCAATATTCCTGTTCATCTTCCAATAGTTTATTCTTGCCTAATGCTGAGTAGCATTCCATCATATGAATATAATGGAATTTCTGTTTTTCTCTTAAGGATAATTGAGTTATGTCCACTTAGGGACTACTGTGAGTAAGTTGCTATAAACATTTGGATACACTGCTATTTGTGGGCATATGATTCATTTCTCTCGTAAATACCTGGATGGTGGATTGATGGAGCTTGTTTAACTTTGTAAGAAATAGCCAAAAAGTCTTCAAAAGGGGCCGGAATATTTTGTAGCCCCATAAGTAATGAATGAAAGTTCTTGTGACTCCCATGTCATAACAAATATTTAGTGTTGTCAGCCTTAATTTTGTTCTTCAAATGGCCATAAAGTATTTGGCCCTCATGGAGGACTGTTCAATGTACTTACTGGCCTGCCATATCTTTGGTAAGTGGCTGTTCAAGTATCTTGCCATTTGTATTGACTAGTTTACTCTCCATTAATGGTTTGTAGATTCTTTGTGTATGCTGGATATAGGTCATTTTTCAAATTTATGCATTAAAAATATTTTCTTCCTTCTGTATCTTGACTTATTATTATCTGAGTGATAACTTTTGATGGGCAGTTTTTTAAAAAATCACTTTGGCGAGGTCCATTTTCTAAATTTAATTTTTCTTATGGTTATGGCTGTTTGTTTTTTTGCTAAAAAATCCATATCCCACTGTCATAATAAAATTCTCTAATAATTACTTTTTGAAGTTTATTACTGTAGCTTTTACGTTTAGGTCTCTGATCCATTTCTGAGTTTTTGTGTATATTGTGAGGTAGTGATTAGGACTAATTCTATTAATAATTAACATGTTAATGCAATAGCTATAGAACCATTTGTTGAAAAAGAGTATCTTTTTCTCCTTTCAATTGCCTTTACACCTATGTCTAAATTCGATTGACCATGTATAAACAGATTTATTCCTGTACTCTATATTTTGTTCAATTGGTTTATGTATCTCGTTTCATGCCAACTCCACAGAATCTTGATTAGCTTAGCTTAGCTTTAAAATAATTCTTAAGATCAGTTAGTACAAAATGTACCACGTTGTCCTGCTTTTTCAAAATTGTTTAAACTAATCTTGATAGATCTTTTGTATTTCCCTCAAAATTTAGAATCATCTTGTTAATTTCTACAAAATAGCTTGCTGAAATTTTGATTGACATTGCATCCAACCTATAAATCATTTGAAGAAAAGCAGCATCTTAACAACATCGAGTTTTCTAACCCATTAACACGTGTATCTTTTCACAATTTCAATCCTTTTAAATTTACCCAGCAACATTTTGGAGAACTTAGTGTAGAAGTTTTACATGTCTTTTGTTAATTTTATTACCAAGTTTATTATTACTCACAAAAGTTATAATTTTACAATTATGCGTTATAATTTTAAAATTATATTATTGTAAAAATATAATTGATTTAGGAATTTGTATCCTTAGCCTTGCTAATATCAATTATTATTTCTAGTAGTATTTTGTAGACCTGTGTTTTTGATGACATACATAGTCATCATCTGCAGAGAAAGGCAGTTTTACTTTTCCCTTGAAATCATCACATTTTTTATTTATTTTCTTGCCTTGGTGCACTTAGTATATCTAATAAATTACTGAATAGAAGTTGTTTATTTAAGATCATTGCCTTATTGCTCCACATCTTAGCAGAAAAACATTCAATATTTTACCAATAAAAAATATTTTGGTAGCTTTTATATGGATGTTGTTTACTCAGTTGAAGAAGTTTCTTTCTATTCCTAGTCTCCTGAGACTTACTTTTTAGATGATAAATGGGTACTAAATTTTGACAAATGTGTTTTCTGCATCTTTAGAGAGTGTCATACTCTTTTGTTTGTTTTTATAGTATGTTAACATGGTGAAATGACTTGATTGATTTTTGTCTACGAAACCAAACTTGATTTCCTAAAATAAAGCCCATTTAGTTATGATGAATGGATGGGTGTGTGTGTGTGTGTGTGTGTGTGTGTGTGTGTGCGTACACACATACAAAATCACTGCTGGTGGGAAGGCAAAATACTGCATTTTTGTTTGTAAAAAACAGTAAGATGGTTCTGATAGTTCCTTAACATTTTAAATATAGAAATACCATATAATCCAGCAATTCCACTTCTTGATAAATAACCAAAAGAATTGAAAGTGGGAACTAAAAGAAATGTCTGTTCACCACTATTCATAGTAGCATTATCCACAATAACCAAAAAATGGAAAAATCCATATGTCCATGGACGGATGAATAGATAAAACATGATATGTATATACAATGGAATATTAAATTCTGATACATGCTACAACTTGGATGAATCTTGAAAACAGTATGCTAAGTGAGATAAGCTAGACAAAAAAAGGGAAAAAAAACCTATTGTATGATTCCACTTAAATGACACATAGAATACTTATATTCATAGAGACGGAAGGTACAACAGTGGTCCTCAGGGCATAGAGGAGGGTATAATGTGAAGTTATCGTTTAATGGTACAGAGGGTCAGTTTGGTGTAATCAGAAAGTTCTAGAAATGCTTAGTAGTGATGGTTGCACAACAATGTGAATATAGTTCATGCAAGTGAATCGTACACTTGGTAATAGTTAAATTCTATGTTTATTATATCCTAACACAAGAAAAATGTTTAAAACTAAAAGTGATAAAAAAAAATAGTAGCATCCTTGAGAGAATGGTTTTCTCAATGACTGTGGGAAGCAGATACCTCACCCACAGCACCCCTACCTCTCCTTCAGATCTGCATAGATTTAGTAGAGTGGTCACTGCAGCATAACATCACATATCCTGTCTAATACACCACCATGTATCATTCTCTGAGGCTCCTTAACTGAAAAAATCTGCTAGAGAAAAATCTCACAAGCATGCACGTTGGCTCTTAAGTAAGTGTGTTTCACATCACCCTCGGCTGGGACCTTAATCTGTCTTAATCCTCTGTTTCTTCTTTGTCATTTCCTGAACCCATGCTCAAATCCTACACTTTCTCTAAATTTCAGACTCCATGTTTGCCCTCCATATTGTCAGAAACATTTCCTTTTATTTGTTGAGAAAGTAGAGGGTTTCAGTTAAGAATTTTCTGAAATTCCTTCCCCTATGTTTCACAACTAAGTTACTCCTTTGATGACTTACCTCTCTATTGCAAATGTCACTTCCATTTCTGTACAGCAGTAGCTATTAATTCTACAGTGCTTATTATACACTTGAGATCTGCCTAGGCATAGCATCCTGTCACCACCCCATGAGGTAGGTCCTACTACTATTCCAGTTTTACAGATGTAGAAACCAGGCACAGAGCACTTTGACAACATGCCAACAGCCACAGCTATCAAGCACTGAAAAGAAGATCCAAACTCATGCAGAGGGCTTGTAATTGCCCCTTTTGCCCTTAGAGTCTGATACGTCTTCTTTGAAAAAACCATTATCTTTAATTTTAGATGTTTACATTATGTTTTCTATTGCAATATATTCCCATCTTACAAACATGTTCTCATTTTTCCAGTATATTTTTAGTGTACACACACACACTCTCTCTCACACAAAATTCCAGCTTCCTTGCAAAGCAACCACTTTTCCTCTCTCTTTCAATTTTCCTATCAGAAGAGTTGTTTATAACTCATATTTAGGTTTTAACCAGTGGCTACAAATCAAGTTATTGTCCCATGTATGCCCTAAGACTATCTGAACAAAGTCAAATTTTCCTAATGGTACAATCAATGTGATCTATTTTTACCTGCCATTCTACTGATCTCTTTGCAATTACCACCCGTGGCCTATTACCCCTTGTTACTCTAACCCTACTTTCCTCTGGTTGTCCTTTTATCTTTTTAGAACATTCTCTTTGCTGACCTATTTTTACTTCTCTCCTTCCTTTTCTTAAATACTGATGTTCTCCACAGCCCTGTGGTTATTGGTTTCCATTCTCTTTCTTTTCAGTAGTTTTCCCAACATCCAATCTCACTGACATACAAACACCTTGTTATTGGAAAAGGAGTCAGTACCTTCCTATTTCCCTGCAAAAGGATGGATAAAACAAGTTTTGGCAGGCTACTCTAAGAGTAGCCTAATCCAACAATTTTCAATACAACTAGCATCTCTTTTTTGATTGCTATGTTCCAGGATCTGTTCCAAGTGTTATGTAAGTTTTAATTCATTTAGTTATCGCAATAATGACATAAGGTAGACATTATTATTTGCTCCACTAGAGGTGAGAAACCAGAGACGTAGAGAAATAACTCACCCAACAATCCCTGACTGGTAATTGACAAAGCCAGGATTCAACATAGAAATGTGGTTCCAGAACCATTCTCCTACCAGCTATGCTATACCATGTTTTAATCAGTAAAAGGTGTCATTGGCAGGACCATGGCAGCAAACAAACCCAGGATCCTTTCACATAGAACATTCAGAGGCACTGACCAATAGGAAGGTGATCACTGTTGTTCATCCACTGTAAGGACAGAGGCAGGACACAGGTAAGGCAGAGGCAAAGCTGTTTTGAGCTAAATTTTTGTTTTGTAACCTCAGATGTCATAACTTGGTTATCTATTGTCATACAATTAAGAGAAATTCCATGGCATTTAAACCAGATAATCTATTTGGAATAGAAAAGAACACTAACACTCCATTAGCTTCAATCTTCTCCGATGTCATAACATGGAGCTGTAAGGCACATTTTTACCTCCTAGAATACTAGATGGAGAGAGGCATTCAATAGCCAGATAGGATTTTTTTTTAGTTCAGATCATATTTTTTCACTCCTCTGCATCAAAACCTTCAATAGCTTTCTACTACACTTAGAATAAATACCAGTAAGTTAAGGGACACATTCATTTCAGCGTCTTCAGGCTTCCACCAATGACCTCTTTCCCCATTCCCTATATTCCTTTTACCCTGTCCTTCTTTTCTGTCTGTCTGGAAGACCTATCTATCAGCTCTTGGCAAGTTCACCTCTTTTTCAATCTTCACATCAGAACATAAATGTTACTTATCCTTAGAGAAGCCTTTCCTGGGCCACCTAATGTAAGTAGATTACCCCTTTCTCCTAGTTACTGTCTAGAATCCCACTTTGTCTAATTTATTTATTACCTATTCATTATTTACCTACCCTACTAGAATGCAAGCTGCTAGAGAACAGGGACTTTGTCTTATCCTACATCACATTCATAATGTTTAGCATAGAGCCTGGCAAAGAGCAGCAATTTCTTAGTATAATGAACATTATACTAAGAAATAAGTAATATACTTCATGGAATTTCCCTACAATATTTTTGTCTGCAACCATATAAGCCCAAATTTTCTATGAATTTTTACCCGAAAGAGCATAAACTTTGGAGTTGGACGGTCATGGATTCATGTCCAATTCTGCTACCTACAAACTGCATGATCTTGGGCTTATTTGTAATTTTAAATTTTCTCTTTTATTTAATACATAAAATGATACTTCACAGAATCAGTATGATCATTAAGTGTGATAATGTGTATAGAGTGATACACTCAGTTCCTGACACACAGCCAAGTAATAAACGTTCACTTTCTCTCTTCATTTGTTTCTCACCTACTTCAACACTCGCTTACAAACTCAGACCGCTACCTCACACTAAACGTATTAGAAAATAAAAGTCAACAAAATGCAATCTTTGCCCAACTTCAAATCTCTAAGGCTTATTAAACCTTAACCTTCTAAATCCCAGAAAATTTTATCAAGAAGCTAAAGATTAGAAAGAGAAGCAGGAAGCATGGGAAAAGGTGAAAAAGAGAAAAAAGGGAAAAGGAAAAACAAAAAAGAAGCTGCTGACAGACTGCACCAGACCTGGCCTAGCATTTACTAAGGACACACATGGTACACAAAGGCAGCTCTGAACATTGATGAGCCTTGTTGACTGCTTTGGGACAGTACCTGCTTCTAGCTCTGTGTGCTGTTGAAACTCGAGGACCTTTATCAGAAATTAGCAGCTATTTCTCAAGCGTTTTTGCCAATATGACAGTTTCACAATCCCTTACCTTTTTTCCACATTTGAGGTGATAGGAAATGTGTGGACATTTAAAAGCAAAAACAAACAAACAAAAAAACAAAACAAAATGAAAAATTCCACAATATTTAGCATTTTACAGTTTGGTTATATTTCAGCATTCATATACTTAAAAAAACAATTTAAGGACATATCCTGAGGATGATATTTCATACAGAAAAGGCTGTGATGCTTTTCTGGAGGCATAGTTCAGATTCCCAAGAAGGGGATACGTAGAAAATATGTTGTGCTACTTACTTGACATGCATCCAGCCTCTCTCTGGAACTCTCTTTACATAGAGACAACATACATAGATACCTTTAGTGATCACCAGTAGGTTTGGAATGAATCTTGAATACTCCCATTACAAAGGGCACAGCTTCCAGTCTTAGGGTGGGGAGACCTGCCATCTTACTTCTCCTCAGGGCCCATACTCTGCCCATTGCCTTGTGTATAACAGGAGAAGCTGCTTGTGTGTCCTAAAATGGGAGATCTTGGGTAAGAATTGCCACATCATGGGGTGCATCCAGCATAGCTGGAATTGCAAAATAAAGTTAAAAGTTAGGATTCAGGATGCAAAGTAAGAGCACAGAACAATATTTCACCTGCAATGGCACTTTAGATGAACTACCAACTTATTGTTTAAAAACTAAATAAAATGTTGCCAAGTCTATCAGCAAAGCTATCTTAAAATATTTCTAAGAGCACTAGTTTTGAATGAGAAGAGTTTTTAAGAATCATTCTATGAGCTCAAGTCAGATTCAGCGAGGAGCAACGTCCTCACCAAAGTCTTGAAATTCACACCTGTTCTCAAGTTTAGGTTATGCCTTAGTA
Organism: Cacajao melanocephalus; assembly: GCA_963573385.1. Lineage (NCBI taxonomy): Eukaryota > Metazoa > Chordata > Mammalia > Primates > Pitheciidae > Cacajao > Cacajao melanocephalus. Next base: position 27,689 of record CAUYLG010006089.1, on the reverse strand, counting down.
TCAGTAACCAGGGTGCAACTAGTGGGACAGGTGCAGTAGCAATTTGAGGAAGATCAGTTTGTCATTTCAAAGTTGGATGTTACAAATGCAGACTGACCTTATCTAGCAGGGTTATTAGCAGAAGATCTTCCCACAGTTCTTCTAGCAGAAACCTTATGTCCCACCATAATCATTTCAGTCTGCTTCCTTTCTTCTGGGACTTGGTCTTTACCAGTGTGACTCTGTCTGATGTCATCTTGTTCTCCTTCACCTAAGGTTGACCTTAAGGAGAGTGGTCATGTTACATTTTCCAAAATGGTCAAATACCCAAATCATTGGAAAGACAGGGATTATTTTTTCCATCTTATTGAGAACTTAGGTAATCCATCATCATTTTTCTTTCCATCTGTGAGAAAGCTTGTGATACAGTTTGTGTCTCCACCCAAATCACATCTTGAATTGTAACTCCCACAATTTCCAGCTGTTGTGGGTGGAACCTGGTAAGAGGTAATTGAATTATGGGAGTAGTTCTTTCTTGCATTGTTCTTGTGACAGTCAATGAGTCTTATGAGATCTGATGGTTTTAAGAATGGGAGTTTCCCTGCATAAGCTCTCTGTTTGCCTGCTGCCATCCATTAATATGTGACTTGCTCCTCCTTGCCTTTCACCTTCCACTATGATTATGAGGCCTCCCCAGAGACATGGAACTGCGAGTCCAATAAACCTCTTTCTTTTGCAAGTTGCCCAGTTTCAGGTATGTCTTTATCAGCAGCGTGAAAATGGACTAAAATGCCATAAGTTGGTACAAAGAGTGGGGTGCCATTGAAAAGATACCCAAAAATATGGAAGTGACTTTGGAACTGGGTAAAAGGCAGAGGTTGGAACTGTTTGGAGGGGTCAGAAGAAGACAGGAAAATGGGGGAAAGTTTGGAATTCCCTAGAGACTTGTTGAATGGCTTTAACAAAATGCTGATAGAGATATGGACAATAAAGTCCTGTATGAGGTAGTCTCAGATGGAGATAAGGAACTTGTTGAGAACTGGAGCAAAGGTGACTCTTGTTATGTTTTAGCAAAGAGACTGGCAGGATTTTGCCCCTGCCTTAGAGATTTGTGAAACTTTGAACTTCAGGGAGATGATTCAGGGTTTCTGGTGGAAGAAATTTCTAAGTCACAAAACATTTAAGAGGGAAACAGAGCATAAAATTAAAAGGGAAACAGAGCATAAACTTTGGAAAATTTGTACCTGACAATGTGAGAGAAAATAAAATTTCATTTTCCAAGGAGAAATTGAAGCTGGCTGCAGAAATTTGCATAAGTAACAAAAAGCCAAATGTTAATCACCAAGACAATGGAGAAAATGTCTTCAGGGTATGGAAGAGATCTTTGCAGCTGCCCCTCCCATCACAGGCTTGGTGGTTTAGGAGGGAAAAAATGGCTTTGTGGGTCAGGCCCAGGGTCCCTGTGCTGTGGGAAATCTAGAGACTTGCTGCTCTGGATCCCAGTTCCTCCAGCTGTGGCTTAAAGGGGTCAACATAGAGCTCAGGCTGTGGCTTCAGACAGTGCAACCCTAAAGCCTTGGCAGCTTCTATGTGGTGTTGAGCCTGCAAGTGCTCAAAAGAATCGAAGTTTGGGAACCTCTACCTAGATTTCAGAGGATGTATGCAAACAGCTGGATGTCCAGACAGAAGTTTGCTGCAGGGACCGGGCTCTCATGGAGAACCTCTGCTAGTGCGGTGCAGTAGGGAAATTAGGGGCTGGAACTCCCACACAGATTCCCTACTAAGGCACCACCTAGTGAAGCTGTGAGAAAAGAGCCACCGTCCTCCAGATCCCAAAATGATAGATTCATGACAGCCATGCACCTGGCAAAGCCACAGACACTCAACTACAGGCTGTGAAAGCAGCCAGGAGGGAGGCTGTACCCTTCAGAGCCACAGGAGCAGAGCTGCCCAAGGCCATGGGAGCTCACCTCTTGCATCCATATGACTGTGATATGAGACATGGGATCAAAGGAGATCATTTTGGAGCTTAAATATTTGACTGGCTTGCTGGATTTTAGATTTTCATGGGGCCTGTATCTCCTTTGTTTGGCCAATTTCTCCCATCTAGAAGGGCTATATTTACTGAATGCTTGTACCCCCATTGTGGCTAGGAAGTAACTAACTTGCTTTTTGATTTTACAACTCATAGGCAGAAGGGACTTGCCTTGTCTCAGATGAGATGTTGGACTGTGGACTTTTGCTGAAATGAGTTAAGATTTTGGGAGACTATTGGGAAGGCATGATTGGTTTCAAAATGTAAGGACATGAGATTTGGGAGGGGCCGTGGGCAGAATGATATGGTTTGTCTCTGTCACCACCCAAATCTCATCTTGAGTTGTAACTCTCACAATTTCCACGTCATGAGAGGGACTCAGTGGGAGATGATTGAATCATAGAAGCAGATCTTTCCCATGCTGTTCACATGATAGTGAATACATCTCACAAAATCTGATGATTTTAAAAACAAGAGTTTCTCTGCACAAGCTCTCTCTTTTCCTGCCACCATCCACATAAGATGTGACTTGTTCCTCCTTGCCTTTCACCTTCTGCTATGATCGTGAGGCCTACCCAGCCATGTGGAAATGTAAGTCCAATAAACCTCTTTCTTTTGTAAATTGCCCAGTCTTGGGTATGTCTTTATCAGCAGCATGAAAACAGACTAATACAACTTATAATAAAAATGTTTATGGATTAATGCTTTAACAGGGAGTCCAACTGATGCCTTTTAGTATTAAGGCTGAGTTCAGTGAATTAACAGGTTTGTGATCATTTTTTTAAGTAAGGGCTTCCGGCCATCAGGCTGCAGAAGATCAGAGAAAGCCCTAGCAAGAATGCTGAAATCCTATTTGCAAAAGAATTTTGTAGGGGAATTCATGGCCTATTTCATTTCTACCCAGCCATAGCCCTCACAAATCCTGCTACTGCTTGACCAAATCAGCAAATCAGGTCTGTTTTTAAGTCTGTTTCTTTTAACTTGAACCCCTCTGGTTTTGCTACTTTATTTATTTAATTTTGTGTGTGTCGTTGTGGGAGGATAGAAGGAGTGGATCCTTAGATTTTTCTTCCCACACGTGTAAGTGGATTCAAGGTTCAGTTCAAACAGAACTCTGACCTGAGCAGGTTCCACTGCTCTGTTCCCCAGCTGGCTGAGTCCCTCGCTATGGCATTCCCATGGACCCACTGGCTGGAATCCACAGGATTTCACCACTAGGACTTCTAACAAAGGCTTATTTTAAAAATTCATTTTAATCTAATACTTAAAGAAGAAATTGATGTTTGCTTGTATGAACCCGTTTTGGTGGGCTTAAGATTGCCAGGGCATTCAGAATGCATGAGATTGAATGTTCTGTGTTCTCCAAAGGTAAAATAGAACAATAAATTTATTTGCCTTTTATATCTTCTCTTTCAGCAGTCTTCCTCCTTTGGGGAAAAAAAAATCACTCTTTCCAAATTGAAGCCTCTCTTCAAAAGAGGAAAGAAAAATGTCAAGTGGCTAAAATTGTTTCTTTTGCAAGAGAAATAAAAATAACACATACAAAGAGAAAGAATACCAAGTAATTTCCTTTCCGGTGGTCTCTGACATGTTTTTATGAACCTATCTTCAGACTTTCCTTCTTCCAAGACACAGATTTTTACATTAGAGTTGTGTTAAAATTCTAATAGATTAATTAACTAATAAAAATAAATCAGGAAGTATATACTGTTAAGCTTTCTTTAAAAAGTAGATTCTTTAGCATCCTTTCAAAAAAAGAATACCTTTTAACTTTTCTAGCACAAGATGGTTACAGTAGTATGTCACTTATGGACAGGGATATATTCTGCAAAATGCATCTTTGGCAATTTCATTTGTGCAAACATCATAGAGTGTACATCCATAAACCTAGATGGTCTAGCCAGTTACACACTTAGGCTATACGGGATTGTCTATCACTACTAGGCTACAAGCCTGTACAGCATATTACTGTACTGAATACAATAGGCAATTGTAACACAATGATAAGTATTTGTGTACCTAAACGTAGAAAAGGAACAGTAAAAATACAGTACAAAAACAAAAAAAAGTACGCCTGTGTAAAGCACTTACCATAAATGGAGTCCACAGGACTGGAAGTTGTTCTGATTAAGCCAGTGAGTGCTGAATGAATATGAAGGGCTAGGACATGATTGGACACTACTGTAAATTTTATAAATACTGCATGTTTAAGCTACAATAAAGGTATAGGAAATATTTGCTTTCTTCAGTAACAAATAACAAATTAACCTTAGCTCACTCTGTTTTGCTTCATAAATTTTTAATTATGTATTGGTCCATTTTCATGCTGCTGATAAAGATGTATCTGAAACTGGACAATTTACAAAAGAAAGAACTTTATTGGAGTTACAGTTCCACATGGCTGGGGAGGCCTCACAATCATGGCAGAAAGCAAAAGACACATCTCACATGGCAGCCGACAAGAGAAGGGAGACTGTGCTGGCAAACTCCCATTTTTTAAACCATCAGATCCCCTGAGACTTATTCACTACTCAAGAGAACAGCACAGGAAAGACCTGCCCCATAATTCAATTACTTCCCACTGGGTCCTTCCTACACACATGGGAATTCAAGATGAGATTTGGGTGGGGACACAGCCAAACCATATCAAATTATTTTTTACTTTTTAACTTTTGTAATAACAGTTTAGAATATAAACACATTGTACAGCTATACAACATCTTCTTTCTTCATATCCTTATTCTATCTGTGTTTTTTCTGTTTTAATTTTATTTTTTTACTTTTTAAACTTTTTCATGAAAAAATAAGACATGAACACACACCTTAGCCCAAGCATACACAGCATCAATATCATCAAAATATCACTATCTTCCACCTCCACATCTTGTCCCACTGGCCGATCTTTAGGGGCAATAACACACAGGGAGCTGTCATCTTCTATGATAGCAATGCCTAAAGGAACTGCCACAGTTAACATCTTTTTTTTAACATAAGTAGAAGGAGCATATTCTAAAATAACAATTAAGAAGAATAGTATAGGGCCAAGTGCAGTGGCTCATGCCTGTAATCCCAGCACTTTGGGAGGCTGAGGAAGGCAGATCACTTGAGGTCAGAAGTTCAAGACGATCCTAACCAACATGGTGAGACCCCATCTCTACTAAAAACACAAAATTAGCCAGGTGCGGTGGCACATGCTTGTAATTCCAGCTACTCAGGAGGCTGAGGCAAGAGAATTGCTTGAACCCAGGAGGTGGAGGTTGTGGTGAGCCAAGATCATGCCATTGCATTCCAGCCTGGGCAACAAGAGTGAAACTCTTGGCAATTATTCTAAATTTTATTGATTTTTCAAATTGTCAAGAAAGAAAGATATCTACTAAACTTAAGATTTATTAAATAAAATTTGATAGACCAATTTTGTTTGAAGATAAATAGTAAGTTTGAGTTACAGCAACTGAAGTAAGTGTACTCAGAGTTAAAAATTACTAAGCGGGACAGACATGTATGTGGTATCTACTGGCACCAATGCTTCCTGTCTCCTCAGAAGTACAATTATGCTGACCTTTTAGAAAATGAGCCGAAGTTCCTACTGCAACCCTTAAATGCTCATTGTTCATTGAATATTTTATTGAGGATTTATTTTTTTAAATAGTAATGTTAACTCTGAACATAACAGCAGGAATAAACTGAGATATCTGAGGAATTTGTAAATGATAGGCATGTGTAAAATTAGAAAAAAAATCATACTCAGCAGATAAAAATCTTTTGTATCTGTATTCTTTTAAATGTGTGTTTTAAAAATATATAAATTCACACCAAATTGAGCAGTGAAACTGATGAAGTAACATATTTTGAAAAAAAGAAAAATAATATGTATATATACATATAAATTTTTCCCACTAGATTGAAACAACTCCTTTTATTCTCTTAGGTGTATAATATATGTTTTGAAAAACTCACTGTTAGGTTTGGTAAGGTGGCTCATGCCTATAATCCCATCGCTTCGGGAGGCCAAGGTGGGAGGATCACGAGGTCAGGAGTTCGAGACCAGCCTGGCCAAAATGGTGAAACTCCATCTCTACTAAAAATACAAAAATTAGCCGGCTATGTTGGCACACACCTGCAATCCCAGCTACTCAGGAGGCTGAGGCAGGAGAATCACTTGAACCTGGGAGGTGAAGGTTGCAGTGAGCTAAGATGGCACCATTGTACTCCAGCCTGGGTCACAGGGTAAGACTCCATTTCAAGAAAAGAAAAACAGAAAAAAAGACTGACTACTTACATATTTATCTGAAAGTCCAGAATGTTATCAATACATATTAGATATTAATAACCCTCTTGGTTGATCTTTTTAAAATTCCTTCTCTGGAATAAAAATAAGCAAAAGAAAATGTATAAGCATGTATATACAAACTGGCTGCAACCAACAAAACACAGGAAGTTGGACGCACTGTAGATGGAGAAAGAATTTCAGATTTCTATCACAGCTCATTTTTCTGCCTGTAACACCACAGTGTATTGTCAAGCCCAGGACAGCCTGGGGTGCTTAGGAAAACAGATGGCATCTGGGTTAGACCAGGCAGGAGAGAAAAGGAAGGTGTGACCACCCAGGAAGTGCTGGTAAATTATGCAGTTTGCTCTTCTCACCTTCAGATGAAAAAGAAAGAAGTAAGTAAGAAGATGCCTGCCAATGGTCAGCACTGCAGTCACGTGAAGGCAGTTTCAACCCAAGGAACAAAGTAAGTGTAGATCTGAGAGCAGTAGGAAGGTTCTCACAAGAAGTTAGGAGAGGGTAATGCCAGTGCAGCGAGCACCCTGAGACCACTGGTGTCCCTGAAATAAAATAAAAAACCAGTCAAGTTTGCAGCCACAGTTTTTCCTTCGAGAACCTAGTGCTATTTGAAAGATAGGTGAGATACAGAACTCTTTAGCGATATTAACAACACAGCCGTGGAGAGCAGCTGTTCTTCCTTCTCACCATGGCATGATCAAGAGAAAATAAATAGACTTCCAGAGAAGCAGCAGGAATAAAGCGGAGATCATAAATGCAAGACCAGTGAAGTTCTGGAAAGTCATATCGAGGGAGATTACGAGATTACGGAATCACCTAAAGGATTATCTTGGAAAGCTACAAATCATTACATCAGCATTAACAAAAACCTAGCTATTTTATTTGTGGACAAAAATTAATATGAGATAATGGCATATCAAAGAATAATAATATGTCAAAGGAATTGTCTTCACCCTTTGCATTGAACATTAAAATAATTTTTGGTTTCTTGTAAACCCTTGTGCCACTCCTATTTTGTATACCCATCAGCACATTCTGCTTGTATTAGTGCTGTTTTCCTGAGCATTGCCAAACTTTTGAGCAGCATTTAAAAAATAATCTCACAGTGCCTAAGACCATGTTCTACACATAATAAACAGGCATCCAGAAAAAAATAAGAAGGCCACGAAGTTTGAGTTCATAATTCCTGCAGCCACTTGCTTCACCTTGGTTATATAGCTTCACCCATCCCCATGTGCTACTATGCGGTAACGTGGAGGGTTGTCATGGAAGGGGTGGAATGGGAAACATTTTTCTTGTTTCAGGTACGAGAAATAACATATTAAAAGCTCAAAGTTGTGTGGTGTGTGTGCGCGTGTGCGTGTGTGTGTGCATGCACGTGTGTGCATGTGTGTTCGTGTGTGAGGTTGTGTGTGTGTGTGTGTGTGAGAGAGAGAGAGAGACAGAGAGAGAGAGAGGGAGAGAGAAATAAAGGGGAAGAGTTTCAAGAGCGGAAATAATTCATCAGTGGCTAGAGGCGGAAAAAAAGTGAAGTTGCCTCTCCTCACAATGAAGAGCCTCTTTTTAAACAACAATGAGGGTCTGAGTTTGGGCTTTCTCCTGGGGGCAATAGGGAGCCATTGAAGGGTTTTAAGCAGGGAAATCTGAGGTCAAAGGTGAGCTCAAGAATGTTGTTCCTGATTGCATGGGAGGAGATGATAGAGAAAAATCTAGTCTTGAGACTGATAGGTCAGTTTGGAGGCATTTGCAAAATTGGGATAGGAGAGGATGGTGAATTCCAGCAAGACTGTAGAAAAATGGAGCTATATGAACTAGCATCAAGAGATTAGAATGTGAGGAACAGAGAGGAAAAAAAGAGAAAGGGTGATGACCACATTTCTGGTTTCAAATAGAGACCACAGCAGCTAGTATAAATTTGGGGGAAAGAAAAAGGTTTATATTTTCAGAATTACATCTTCTGCTTTGGATTCCAAGTTACAGCTTCCAAGATTCACCATCTCCCCTCATGATGTTCACTAATTAGAGGATTCTGCAATAGACACTGGTTATTGATATTAAAATCCAAGTGTGCAAAATATAAAATGCCCTAAATTATCAAAATTGGTAACTCTAATTGCTATCAACTAAGGTTCCAAATTCTTCCTTACCTAAAATGAATCTTGTTCCTTTAGAAAATATATCAAAAGCAATATGTAAATTGCTAGTATCATACGAGCTTGAAAAATCATATTCACTACAGCATTTTCTTTTCTAAATGAGACCTTCTACTAAATGAATCTTTTCTTTATCTGATAATTTCTGTTAATAAAAATATATACATTTACATGTACAATATGCATACACAGACATAGATAAAATTCATAGCTTTCCAAAATTACAAATTCAATATTCTTGTACTAGTTCCAAACTTTCTATTCACTATTTAGAAGCCTTCTTGCAAGACACAAAATCCATTGTGCATTTTTTTTCACCAGACTGCAGGAGTGCAAAAGTGTACACTGTTTCCTTCAAAAATGGAATCATCATTCACAGATGTAGATGTGTACTTGTTATGCCAAGATGAGACAGATGTGATTCTATTCACTCAGGGACAGGTGCTACGGAAAAAGAGATAAAACATTTGTAGAAAGTGTAAGCAACTGTATCGCTGTTGCTAAATAAATAAACTCTCTGCCAAAAAACTTTATTTGCTTATTTCTCCTTATTTCTTCTAAATATTTATTTTAAGATCTGGTAGAGCTGAACTCTATTCCATTTTTTTTCATGTATTAACAAAAAACATACAATATGTACATACGTGTTTGAATATACTCTATAGGAATAAATGGCACAGCCGACCCTACATGCCATTTTATACCAATGTTAATTAATTTAAAGCAATCTTAACCCCCAACGTACATACCACTATTTGACACACTTAACTTCTGGAAAGGTCATGATCATGATCTTTATGAAATAAAATAGGTTAAAAGGAGGGCCATGAAAATACTAGCAGTTTTGGAAGAAAAAAACATGTTCCTTTTCTAGAAATGTTTGGGGAGCTACAGGCTGAGAACAGTACCGGGAGTAGAAATCTGCAGCTGCTCAGCTAAGGCAAAGAAACAGAAGATGATTTTTATTTTAAATACTCGTATTAAATCCAACTCCAAAAGAAGGATTGGGTGGGAATCAGCAGCTGGGAGAGGGAGGCAAGTGGAAAAGATGATTTTGATTTTAAATGTATTTAATCATAATGCAGAAAGGAGAATGAAGGAGAGAGAGGGATCTGCAGCTGGCCCGAGGGAGGCGGGACGCTAGGTTGGAATATTGTCTTCATCTTACATACACAGCTTTGGATTTCCTGGGACCCAGGGGGATCAGAAACTTGTGAATACACAGAAAGATCCTACAGTTCGTGGTTGCATATAGAAAACTCTGTCTGCTAGTGTTGACATAAAAAATAATGATGGTCATAAGGATAGTTCCTAGAGTGGAATTCTTTCCAAGACTGAAAATAACAGCAGAAAACTCAGAAAAGTGTTGCTCATAAAGTGGTCTGATATAAACAAGCACTTTAGTTATCTTATATTTATCTCTATTACATGAAAGATGTTTATAATCATCCTTTAAAAATTAGGAATCCAAAAATATATTGACCATCGAAATGGTAGTGAATACAATTTACTTTTTCGTTGGTGATTTTGAAGGCCATTTAGGAGCTCACAGAATCTGAGAACATTACGTCAGAAATATACTTTGGACTTGGTAAATGTTTGTGGAATAAACATAAAAATTAATCAATAAACAATCATTAACTCATTTTAGGTATGGAAGTTCTAAACACGTATTGAGCCTATAATATACTCAGAAGTTTGCTTTGTATATTGGATTATTTTCTTGTTATTTGTCTCACAAAACACAGTGTCAAGAAAAATCCAATTAAACTTTCTTTTTTTGTCTTCTAAGTAAAATGTGATTTTAACGTCTGAAACTCCCACAACCCATTGTTGATATTACACATGGTACTTAAGAAGTCTCCCCACCAACCCCTAGGAAGAAAAACAACTATATATATGTGCATATATGTGTGTATATGTACCTATATATGTGCATGTATGTGTGTGCAGATGTATGCACGTATATATACATATATATGTGTGTATGTTGATAAAGCCCATAGTGAGGAAAAGATGGCTACCCAGTAATGGATTGCAACTCTGTCTACTCTTCCATTGAGAAAGCTAATTGTTTGTTTATTTTAAAGTTTGACTTTTTTTATTTACAGAGATCCTCCAGCCTTAGCCTCTCAAAGTGCTGGGATTACAGGCATGAGCTTTTGTGCCCAGCCTAAAGTTTGAAACTTAATTACAGATCTCATATTCTTATAATCACTAATAAACAAAACATAGATTGAATTTCTTACACCATATTTTTCAGAATGGGAAGCCAAAATCAGTCAATATTTTTATGGGGTAATTTATATCTCAAATCTAAACTTAAGTCATAATTGTAGCTAAAGAATTATTTGCTTTTAACATGAGATGTAAATATAAAATAAATAAATTTCATACTATCAAATTCATTTTGCTTAGGTTTATTTATTACTTTAAGATAATTTTTTAAAATGAGAAATGGATTAATTCTAGGCCCAACACTTACGTTAATAATGATAAGCCCCTGAATACAATATATAACTTATCAATAACTAGTCATGTCTTACTTCTTGCCAAAAAAATTCAATTGGAAATCATGTTAAAAAAAACTGAACACTGCACAATTATTCACATTATGAAATAGGTAGTGGTGGTGGTGGTTGGATTGCAGGGTGGGAGGATCATTGCACAATAAGAACACATGGACAGAGTAGAGGGAACAACACACACTGGGGCCTGTTGGAGAGTGGGACACAGGAGGAGGGAGAGCATCAGGAAGAATAGCTAACGGATGCTGGGCTTAATATCTAGGTGATAGGATGATCTGTACAGCAAATCACTGTGGCACACATTTACCTATTTAACAAACCTGTACATCATACATACGAACCCCTGAACTTAAAAGTTGGAAATTTAAAAAAAAGAAAAAAAAAATCTCTCCTTAAGTTTTTAAGTCAATTTCATTCACCAGGTGGGGCTTTACCCATGTTTTTCAAAGGTTGACCAAATGAATCTAGCTTAATACAAATATTTCTCTTTGTAGGCAGAATAGTCAAAGCCTTAACTGGTGTAAGTGCAAGTAAGAGATTTTACTTTGTCTGAATGCCAGAGAGCATACAAAAAAACAGTTATCAAAGGCATAAAATTCATCTTTATACTCATCAAGAAGCACTGTGAAACAATGAGTATCTATTGTTCAATGTCACTCTGGGTACTCTTAGCAGTTCTCTAATTGGAAATATACCATTTTATTTTATTTATTTTTCTAACAATTTCTGTCAATACAAGTCATAAATGTAAGCTGTATTTTTCCCTTCCAGTGAAGCTAGAAGAAGCAAGTTTATAAAAAATACTGTTACTTCCTTACATTTGTATTTTGTACAACCCAGCATTGATTTGCTCCTTATTTAAGCAACATTTTCTTGATAAATTAAAAAAGCAGCAATAGCCATTACTGCAGGCTATATACAGCCTCTAATATCACTTAAGCATATTACAGAATATAATATCTGGTACTTAACGACTAACTTGCATATGAAAGCTCACATAATGTCTCATAAAACCCTTAAAATGGCTTCAGTTTAAGAGTCTCTTTAAAAAAAAACACCTTCAGGGAATATTGTAAATGAAGTAGCACTCCAGCCTTGGAAAAAAAATTCACACACTTGCAGAAATTTTTAATATAAATTGAACACATTAAAAATTAATTTTGCATGACCATTTCGCATTGCGGTGCCAATGCATAGTTAAGATAAGGCCTTAACTCTTCTTTGTTTAAAGTAACATGGAAGCTCTTTGCTTTCTCTCTTTGCTTTCATCTGTATATAATTATTATTTTCATTAATCAGAAAATGGACCCCCATTTTCCTATTCTGACAGTCTCAGCTGGAGTTGAAGGAAACCCCATCTGAGTCGCCAGGGTAACTTAACCATAAACTTCTAGGAAACTCATTAAAGAAAGGTGTGAGCTGACAATTAACTAAGGCAGTTTCCATCATCCTCCTCTTTTTTAAACTGAGGGGCTTCAGAGAAAAGCCTCCTCATCAGAAAAGTAGCTTTGTGCCAAGAAGGGGACCTGCTCTGGCTTTGCCATTGTGCTCCTCTCCCAGACCCTTGATTTGCCTCTTCTCACTTGCTTTCAGCTGGATCAGCTTTCTCCTTGAAGATTTGTGTGGCTTTTAGCACAAGCATTTGAGAGGTAACACAATGCACATATTCTGTTAAGATATTATGGTTTGATGGAAATAAAAGGAACAAAAATAACAATCAATTGCATTTTTTTGTATATGTGCAGATTTTTTTTATTAGTCTCATGGCCACAATTTTACAACAACAGAATTCCCAAAGTGGGCATCAGTTGCAATAAGACATTGACGAATGTCTTTCTCTGCGGAGAGCTGGTGTTTCACGGATCTGACACGCTGTAGTTTTCTGTGGTTCTGACATGAGCAGCCAGTGTGTGCTGCCAGTGGTAGCTTGCAAGAAGTCACTGGGGTGATTCACAGATCACATCTTTAGTGATCAATTTTAAAAAGGTGGGGAAGGAGCTGACCTAAGAAAGTGCCCTGGACCTTGGGTCAGAAGTGCTATATAAATCTAGCAAACAAAGAAATAAAGACATCAAGAGTGTATTTTTACTATTTGAATCAGAGATTTTACTATGCAAATCTTAAAAGCTGAAAACATAATGGGAAATCTCAGGCTTAGTTCAGAATCTATTGTTTATCTTATTTGGGAAGGGATAGGGAGTTTTTGGTCAGAGGGGACGAGTTTAACAAGACTATTTTCTTAGCCTTCTTAGACTTCCAGAAGACCTTTTGGAATATTGGAAAATGTATTCCCTAATTCTCCTAATTCTTGCACTCCATGTTAATCCATCTTTAGGTACACAATGACACAGATTCCAAAGCCCTTGAAAAGACATGTGTAACTGACTGCCAAAAAGGTATTAGACTGTGGTATTGTCTTATCCCGAAAAAAAATCATTTGAACTGTAAAAACATAGTGAAGCCAATCTGTCTGGGAGATTTGGAAAAAACTGTCCCACTGCTTACAGAAACACACACACCTTCTAACATACTCACCTAACACACTATTTTACCTACCAAGCATCAGGTACTGCCTGCAGACTCGTTTCCAAAAACCCACAGTCTGGTTTTCCTTTGAAATGTTTCCAGTCAGACAGATTTTCAACCATTGGTTTACAGCAAAGCAAGAAACAATTCCCCATGTTGTAACTTCATTCATATGACTACAGTGTATTTATTTTTTTTCTTTTTATGGAAGGGTCATGATGAGGGTAAAGATTGGCACAAGCTAGACACTGTATAGTCATGGGTAGACACAGGTAATGCAGGATCCCCAAATGCACTGAACTTAAAATGTGTGCAAAAGAATCTATATAGAAGCATCCACCTTTATGATGTTAGTAATTCTCAAAGAAGAGCCATGTAAAATTATTATCTCTCTCTCTCTCTCTCACACACACACACACACACACACAAACACATAGACACCAAACATGTACACACAGTCAGTAGTGATCTATGTAAGCATGTAAGTCCAAACTTTTAAAAGTCGTGTAAAATTATTTCTACTACTTAGAGGCTATCTCTTAAAAATCAGCTGGTACTATATGTTCAGCTGATAGTGGAGGCAATGGGGATACAAGCACCTATATGATTAAAATAAATGTAAATTTTTATTTAATTACTGCCTATTTTAGAGTATAGAATCCACAAGCAACTCAAAGCAAATAAATAAACTTAATTGGATGGTAACATACAGTATGATTCAGTTTTCATATAATGTTGAGAAAAACAAAAGGTAATCGTATGTAATTGTTTTTGTTGTCTCAATAAGTAATCACAAATCACTGGTGACCTTGAGTTTCTAAATATTCCTCCCCATCCTGCAGCTTCTAAGATCACAAGAATTAGGCACAAATAATGATGCTATAAGCAAGTAATTTGGGTACTACTACCAAATTTCTGGAAGCTTCTATATGTAACCACTTGAGAACTCAAAATAATACAGATTTTATCTGACAGAAATTTCAGTCATTAAAACATAAATTATAAAAGTGACACACATTTAGTAACACTACAATCTATCCCAAGCAGCACTATCTCCCTTCAAATAAAATATAATCTCAAATCACCTTCCTTCCTAATGGAGTATATTCTCGTGCCTCTCTTCAAAATTGTGAAGAAATTTTATTCCTCACAACATGCAGTTGGGTATAGAAGATGATTGAGAAGAGATGATAAATAGCAAATACAGATGTCATCTTCTCAATCACTTCCCTCCTCCATTTTCCGTAATTCATAGTAGACAATATGGTATCAGGAGTTGAGTTGCACCACTCCCAAAAGTTATATGTTGAAGTCCTAACTCTTAGAACCTCTGAATTTAACTTTATTTGGAAATAGGGTGGTTGCAGAAATAATTTATTAAGATAAGGTCATACTGGAGTAACGTGAGCCCCCTAATCCAACATGACTAGTGTCCTTATCAAAGGGTGAAATTTGGAGAAAGATGCACACACAGGAAGCATTCCATGTGAACATGAGGCAGAGATGTAATTTATAATTTGTCCACAAGCCAGAAAATGACAATGCTTGCCACCAAACCACCAAAAGCTTCGGGGAAGGCATGGAACAGATTTTCTCTCATAGTCCTCAGAAGGAACCCATCCTACCAACGCTTTGATTTCAGACTTCTAGCCTCCAGAACTGTGAGATAATACATTTCTATTGTTTTAACCCACCCAGTTTGTGGTACTTTCTTATGGCAGCCCTAGTAAACAAATACAAGAGGTTTTCATCATTATTGGGCTTCTAGGTCTACTTTCCAGGAGACAGACATAAAAAAGCAGTGCAAACTAGTAACCTAAGGCTTTAAAATGGACCCCTATATCATGAGCTTCTGAGCGGTATATGACAATAGCATGGTAGACATCCAAAGGAGCAACTTAAGAAGCTTAATTTGGGGTACAAGCAGACAACAACATTGCTTTGTAGGGTAATGGCATAAAAATCAACAAATGGAATGTTGAGGGCTTTTCTATGTTTGTTTGCTTTTTCCAATGCTTCTGCTGAGCAAAGGGGCAAGGATGATAATCCACACCAAGGGAAGAAGAAGGAAGCAGAAATCCAAGCTCTTCACCCAGAATAAACAGAGCCCATGCCAGAGTAATTTATAAATACTTGCCCAATGAATATGTGAATGAACAAGTAAAATCCAATAAAAGGGGTTCAGAGCGGAGGTAGAATTTTGGATACTCTTTGTCATGAATGAGTAACAGCTCATTTTTACACAATGCCAAATCAAAGAAAAATAACATTTTTCCAAACATGGTGATTGTGTAAAACTCTGAATAGGAAAAGAAGTGTTTAGAACAATTTTACAACCTTTGGAACCAAATGATAATACACAAGGTATGAAATATGTTATCAATATTTGCAGTAATACTGTCACCTAACTATACATTTTTAAATTTATATATATAAACGTGCTCTCTGAAATTTATATATATAAATTTATATATATAAATATGCTCTCAGAAAAAAAGAATGTTGACCTTTCAAGATAGGGTGGTGTGATCTGATTCTTGATACTCACTGTGGTCAAAAACACATTTTGAAAAACATACCCCAAACTTCAGAATTTTATTTTTTGCATATAATTCTATCAAATCCATTTTAAAAGAAAATAAAAGGAAAGGAAAGGAAAAGCAGCTACAGGGTGAGAGATGAATCCAGTAATCATCAGTCTTTCAAACGGCAAGTTTTGAAGACTTATCTGATCTTTGGTTTCTCTATAGAAAACCTTCCAAGGCTTATCTGATCTTTGGTTTCTCTATAGAGACATATGATTTATATATGACACATGCATGCACACACACGTATCCATATATATGGACATGGGCAATATGCCAGAACAGTCTGGCACCTGCTGAGAACAAGAGGATACTTTATAGGACCAATCTGGAGTGCTTTCCCCACCCTCAGGGGGCCTGCTAAGGAAGAAGAAAATTGAGCTCGCTCATTCTCTTGCTCCAGCAAACCATGGTAAAAGATTACATATAGTTATTAACAGCATCAACATTCTGCTTCCCTCCTCACCTTCCTCTTTTAAGGTCATTATAGATAAAGGAAAGCAAAATAAATCAACTGTTCTCTTTAATTATTTAATGATATATAAGGAGTTCTTTGAAAAGAAATATTACAATAAGTGGATTGAGATGGGATAGAATTCATGACTAAGATAACTGTTTCTACTCATGCGAGTTCTGCCATACTCCATACTCTACAGTTCCATGCAGAAAATTTAATCACAGAGATAAACCAGGAAACAGCTATGCACACAGCTCCATACAATATAAAACATTTATGTATTATAAATAAATGATATATGGTGTAAATATTATTGCTTAGTAACTAATGGTCAACTCTCAGGCTTAGTCCATGACCTATGTAAAATATCTTTGTCATTTAATGCAAAATACACACAAGAGTATTTCTTTACTTTAAAACTTAGAAAGTATACTATCATTAGGCAAGTAAATCAAGACATATAAAGTTCAGACAAAAGCCAGAAGAATGTCATTTCACTTCAGATTTTAGCTGAGTTAAAAGAGTACTGGTATACCAATAAAAATACACATTCAAGTTAAAAACAAAAGAAAATAAAGAGAAAAGGACTAAAGACTGGGCCAGAGGGTGTCTAGATATTTGGTTACACATTATTTTGGTTATGTCTATGAGGGTGTTTTTGGGTAGAATTAACATTTGAATCAGTAGGCTGAGTAAAACAGGTTGCCTTTCCCTAATATGAGTAGTCTTCATCTAATCTGTTGAAGGTAAAATTAGAACAAAAGGTAGACTAGGGGAGAATTTGCTCTCTCTGCCTGTCTTCAAGCTGAGATATTGATCATGCTCTCCTCCTGCCTTCAAATACAGATTTAAGACTAGAACTCTAAAATCACCTTTCCTGGGTCTCCAGCATGCCTAGTGTAGGTCTTGGGGCTTCTCAGCCTTCATAACCATGTCAGCTGATTCCTTAAAACGAGTGTATATGCACACATATATATATACACACACACACAGACACACACATTTGTTATTCATATATATATGCAAACACCTTATAACAAGTGAATATATATATATATATATATATATATATATATATATATATGAAGAAACATATATGTTTCTCTGGAAAACCCAGACTAATATATAGTTAATTCATACACTTCATGTATATACATATATCACATCATATCAATAGTTCTGTCTATGAAGCTCTATCAGTTAACTAACAGAAATAAACCACTGACAAATATGCTCTGTAAAAGGGGAAGAAAACGTATACTAATTTTATGAAACATTAATGGGATATTACTTAGCTTTAACCATCTTAAATCTATTATTCACTTTGGAAATACTGCCACAAACATCACCATGACATAAATATGAAAACTTCAGTTAATCCTATCACTTAACATCTACCTACAAGTTTCTTTATCCAAGTCTCCAGAATTACAGAAAACATACATCTATGAAAACAATTTTTCACATTTTTATTTCGTGTAGCATTGGAACCACACAGTCAATTCAAGATAGATCTTAATAACCACTCATTAAACATCTAATTTCTTCAGAATTATTCAAAGCCTTCAAAGGTTTCTGTGTACCAAACAACAGATATGAAACCATGAACAACCAAATTGAAGGAAGCTTAATACATTCATCCTATGTGAGACCAGCCAGAATGAGGACTCCTCAAGGACCCACCTTCCCCAAAGGTTTATCCTCAATAGGTGTTCATATGGAGTTGAAATATAAATGTTTCAACTAGGTGTCCATAAGTCAATTGTGATCCTTTCCAAAAAGTGTCATCCTCTTGAGTCTTCAAAACTTGCCATCTGAAAGACTGATGATTACTGGATTCATCCCTCACCCTGTAGCTACTTTTCCTTTCCTTTCCTTTTATTTTCTTTTAAAATGGATTTGATAGAATTATACGCAAGAAAGAAAATTCTGAAGTTTGGGGTATGTTTTTCAAAATGTATTTTTGACCACAGTGAGTATCAAGAATGCTGACATAATAGATAAAATTTGTAGAGTAAAAGGAATTGGTAAACTATACCACTTCCTATCTAAAGGATGGTGCCTGTGCTCCATTTTAGGCTGGATACTCCAGAGGATGTCTTCATTTCTTCTCACTGAAAGCTGCAAGCATTCACTGAAAGAGGTATTTCAGGCGGAATCACTTGGTGGAAAGTAAGATCAGGACTAATATCTGCCTACCCCCATGTCCCCAAAAGATTCAGGGTTGGGGAAGGGAAGCTTGTAAAACAAGAAATTCAAAGTATTAATAATTCATAACTAAATCTCTGTAAGAGAGCCTTGTTATTTTTTTCTGCATTATCTCAATGATTTTTCTCACTCTTAATTTCATATATACACAAAATGGGTGATGAGACATCTCTTTCTGCCAATTTAAATGGACTAGCTGCATAATGATAGCAGATTTTTCTGCTGACACTAAAGTGTTATCAATAAAACTGGATCTCCGAAACTTCCAAGGTTAGGGAATAGAAGAGAAAAAAAAATATCTCAAGGATCTTCTGTCCTATGTACCCTTAACTTTCCACATCAAATAAAAAAAAAGGGAAGGGAAAATTATAATGATTTAAAGCAGAAGAGTTCTCATTTATTCTCAAACCCAACTGGAAAATATCCTGTGCCTTGGGATGCATGCCCTGGCTACAGTAGTTCATGAGTGAGCTACTCTAGGTAGCCAAATGGCCTGTTCATTCAACAGAAAAGGAAAGATCACATAGAGAAGTTTGTCTTTTTGTGACATCTAATTTTTTTTATAATTTTATTATTCAGGCATACCTAAATCACCTTTTCTATAAAATGTGTTCACTTAAAAATATTGGTTTTATTCCATACTCACACGTTAGACAATTTTATTCAGATTCCCCACGTGATTCTTTGATAGTAGTGTCTTCTTCATAACACGAAACACTTTTCAAATAAACTAAGTTTTCCAAAACATCCCATCTCCACTGCAATCTAAGTTGCTTCAGATGCAGCACTTTTGAACCTGTGTAAAATACTGTTACTGGATATTTATATTGAACTGCAAAAACCCAATGGAAAAACATTAGGACAGCTGGGCATTTTATTTCCACTGGGTGGGGACCATGTAAAAATATAAGACCCAGGCCTTATTCTCTCGGTTCTGATTTAATCTCTGTTCTTTAGTTGAGGCTGGAAAATATGTTGGTTGAAGACTGGGTAGGAAATAGAGTAGACCTAGGCCTATAGAAAAATGTTTAATCACTTGGGAAAAATGTCACAAACCAGAGTACTCTAAAAGTAAGATTTCCAGTCCTCTTAAATTTTAAGGCATATTGAGAAAATTTCCATATGAGCCCAGTTTGACAAAAGGAATTCTAGGAAAATACTACTTATAGAGGCTTACAATTAATTTACTAAATGTATGAAACTACCTGGGCACCTCATTTCAGTTATCTAATTATAAACTAATCCCCAAAGGCTTTCTTTTCTTTTTTTTTTTTTTTTTTTTGCCACAACAGGGTAATATTGAAACTAATGATTCTTAAAGTAGGCTGTCCAGAGCAGCAGCTTCAGTAACACATGGGAAACTTTTTAGAAATGAAAATTCCCAGACACACTCTAGACCTGCTGAGTTAGAATCTCTGAAGGGAGGGACCCAGCCATTTGTGTTTTAGCAAGCCTTCTAGGTGATTCTGATGCCTGATTTTGAGAACCACAGGTATAAACCATTCTGGGCAGGTAGCAACTTTCACAGCTTATTAGAAATTTAGCACAAGAGAAAGACATAGACCTCCTTCCCATGGTGAATGCATTTTAGAACCCACAAACCATAAGAGCTTTTCTGCTTCCTTAATGAGAAAGGATCAGAGAGGAGCGTGGGATGAGAAGCCATCATTACGCTGTTGTAGCAAGCTGAAGCACAACATCATGCCACAGCTACCTAAGGGGTTGTCTGTTCATGCTACAGGTGCATTCAATATGCATGGAAAGATTAGATTCCTATGCCTAATCTAAATCCTCTTTCTGCAAATTAAGCTTTTCCCTTTGTTTAATTTTCAGTGGAAAGAAACAGCTGGTGGATAAAATTGGTATTAAATATCTTTATATACTTAATCTCCATGATTTAAGTCATTCCTGAGTTCCCCTCACTATAAAAACAAAACAAAACTTTCTCTTCTTATTTCTAGTCTGTCCCTTGAACTGTTATTCTACAATTTAAGTTAGAAAAAGCTAAGTTAATTACTTTTTTAAAATCCAAAACTTGTTTTGAAAGAATAAAAGCATTAAGCCTTACTACTCATAAACATTGCTGCCTGCTTAGAAGATAGAGACAGAAGCTTTCCAAAGGGACATCCTGGTAACCAGACCTACCCAGATGACTTCCAAAATATGCCTACTTTTACCCAGTTACTACTTTATAGTTAAAATTATATCATGGTTATGGTTTAAAACTGTCACACTTTTATTTTTGTTTCTATACTTGTCTCCCTCATTTTTTAGGTAAAAAAGATGAAAATATACATTCTTAAAATATAGTACTAAATTTTCTGCTAATTTCTGTACTATAAACCTACCACCATCCTAACTCTTGTGTCTTAGGTGACATCAGCCTGGCTCTAGACCAGGTGCAGATGGGCAATTCAAATCTGACTGATCAGGTGGCTGCCTCTTCTTACCTGCACTGCTTAGAACAGAAATAAGCACTTGATCTAATTCAGGCCAAGCATAGATAAGATGATTAGATTCACAGATACTGTTTGAAACTTTTGAGAAAAGAGTTCTTTCTTTCAGCTGGATTTTCTGAAAGGTTGGGATATGAACTACTGGCAGCCATCTCACTACCACAATTGGAAATCTACCAACAATAAAAACAGTGCAGAAGGTCCAGGGGCAGAATTTCAGCCAGAGAACCAATTAGGCTTGAACTTTTCAGGTAAATGAGCCAATGATTTTGTCTTGTTTTAGGCAAATCTTTATTTATTATCATTCATTGACAACCTAATCTGCAGGACATTGTGACTAACTGGTTTATGAAAAAGAAGGGAGAAGAAGAAATCAATAATGACTCAAGGTTTTTAAGTGGTTCTTTTCCCTGAGATTTTGACAAGACTTGAGATAGAAGGGCAGGTTTGGTGAATGTTGCATTAGGGGTAAGAGGAGTGGAAAACTATGTTTGGTTTTGAGTATTTGTTTCTCATTTTATTTTTATTTTGTTTCTTTAAAACACACACACACACACCCCTGCAGTCTTTAGCTTTTTTTAAACCAAGCATTTTTATTTGAATATGTTTGTGCAATATTTAAAAGGAAATATACTGTAAGCCATTGATTATATAGCTTTGAACCTTCTGCAAGATTACTAGACTTGGATATTGGAGAGTCATCCGGACATATATGGTATCTAGGCTAAGAAAACACCAAAGAGGATTAAGTCATCCAACACTTATTGAACCATTACCTTACCTCCATAACACCAAATAGCTCAGTTATTGTAAGATAACAGAAAACTTTCCATTTTACTTGACTACTAGGACTCATTGCTGTGGGTAGAGAAGTGACAGATAAAGAAGCAAAGATAGATGCAGATCATCTTTTCAAGGATCTTGTGATGGAAAGCATTGATAACTTTATCTAAATGTGTTTAGATAATGATGAAATAGGATGACTACTTGACTTATAACTTTGTGTAAGTTTAAAGGTGCTACTACCATTTTTAATTTTGTTGCCAAAATTGTTGCCATTTTGTTGGGGGTTGCCATTTTAATTTAACATTAATTATTAGAAGGTGGGAGTAATGTCCAAGCAGATGGTTGTCACTGAACTGATGACTACAATTATGGATCAGTGTCCAAATACAATACTCAAAACTTGGTACACTGCATAGTTTCCTGAATGGGACTGCCAAAATAAATCTGCCCTGGAAAGTAATTTTAAGGATTTCCCCCTGTGGCTTAAGTTTTCTTCATTATTTTAAGCTAATGATACCCATCCTTAAAAAGCCAAGCCTGTGAACATGTAGACAATCACAGTATTCATTTAACATATCTATTAACTTTCTTGATAAACTTATTGAGGAAAAAGAGTATTCCAATACAAAGCTCATGTAAACTCTATCATTTCCATCCAATGTGTTTCTTTTCTTTCCGAAAAATATTTTGAAGCTATTGTAACTTAAATTACTTGCTGTATCTATGTTGATCAAGTCTTAAAATATATTCTCACCTGTATTAATTTCTCTTACTTGATAGTTTTTGCTTCAATAACCAAAATGTGACAGTGTTTCATGCCTGTCTTACCTTTTCTAATTATGGTTACTTTAGTTCACCTTTTAGCAGAAGAGAAATTATATTTTATTTGGGAAATATTGTCACTGGGTCCCCAGTTCCCACAAAGACCTACTCCCTACTCCTGCTGACTGGCAAAACAGGTGGAAACACAATAAACTGGCAATAGAATTTCTATACTCTGCCTATTTCCTAGCAAGTGCTATCTGTAATACACTGCTGTCTTAAATCTATCAAATGCTTGATATTTATAAAGGCTTACCTGAAAGATAAGCAGTCCCTCTAAATCCTCCAAAATATACACAGGATTAAGTTAAACCAGCAGAGAGTTAGATCCTTACATAAAGACTCCTCCACCCATGACTTTACATAGGTTATTTTCCTTGGGTGTTGTAATTGGACAATATTAAGGGGCACAATAAGAAACTGCCTGATGAAACTGATGGCTGTGTCTGTGATAAAGGTGACAGTGAGGATGATTACACAGTACACTGTCTTTTTTATAAGGATTCTAGAGAGAGAATAATTTTTTTTTGGCTTTAACAGCAGCAAAAGTCATTCTCCTAAGCATTTGGCTTGTTTTTATCTTATGGACCATCCCATTTTTGCTTCAAGCAGAACTAACATGTTGCTTTAGATACCTGGCAGCAAAGAGGTTAGAATAAGGTCAGGCTGTCTCCTCTGCAGTGAATTAGCAATGTTCATTCATTATCTCCCCCGGCCTCATTAAAACAGCTTTAATGTGGTCACCATTTGATGGTAGACATAAGCTTTAATCTTGTGAATATCAAACCCACCTGGGTTACATTTCCTGTTATAGACAGTTAACGGAAGCAGGTTAATAAGCTATTTTAACTCCTTAATCTGCAGTAATGTTTAGGAACCAAATTCACTAGACACCTGCATTTGAGCTCAAATGGTCTACATTGAGTCCTCATTTAGCAGGTTCTGTCTTCAAATCTCAGATTGCTTAAGAAACTTTTAGCCATCTGTTTAATTTTTCACCTTTTATTTCTTTCCTATTTTTTTGCTCTGATGTATCATTTTTCAGGTTACTCTTTAGGTCTCGATATGTCCTATTTTTCTTCCTCATCTGACCTAGATTTAAATTTACACACTGTGAAATAGCTAATAAATCCCCATTAAGGCTGTAAAAGGTGAAGGTTCAACCAGTGTATAGTCATCAAATTCTCATATAAAACTGAATGATCCTTGATATTAATAGCTTGGCAAAAGTGTGTTAACAGGTCCTTCGGATTTTTATGAAAAAAGATTTTAAGTCATTTGGCTGAAGGCGGCCCACCTACTCTGCAATGATTTGAATAGTTCTACAATTTTCACATCACTTAGGACAACTCTCCCCTCTCCCAATTAAACTTAAAATACAAATTTTCACTGGAAGGTTGTCTATAGTTCTAAGTTTACCTGTACTCATTGTACATATTTCTTTTGTGTGTATTTGTTTCTGCATGTGGACATTAAAAGGGAAAGTTTCTGTTTGAGTTTAGGCTGTTGGAGTCTAGGGAACATGGGACATAAAACCCTGTTGGTTTTTTTTTTTTTTTTTCTCTCCACAGGCAATAGAGAGTATTACAATGATTTACAGAGACACGTTGAAAGTAAATTATGTTGTAAACGCCTGTCCCTTGGGTCAGCTAAGAATCACAGGAAAAAAATGCAAAAAGTTTGAAATTCCCAACAGCAAAGGTTGACATGAAAATATGGTTTTGTTTTTCTATGAGTAAAAGTTACTTTTATGTTGTGTTTTCCCATGAGAAATTATAAACTTTCAAAGGAATTTTAGTCTCTTGCATGTACATATAAGAGCAATTTATCTGGTACTGCCCCAATGAAAACACTCTTAAGACTTTAAAGCTGTTAGAACTGGGGCTGAATTTCTTCAAGACTACTACTTCTTATTTGTCCTTGCTGTCTCTTCTTGTCAAAACATTTACTCAGTTTTCGAAGAGTTGCAAGTTGGCAACATGTTAATAATATGAAAATGCATTTGTGCCGTCCATGTGGCTGCAATTTTTGTCTATATTCATTGCTTATTTAATGAATAATGAAACCTTTGCAGTAGCTATAGTGACAGAAAGACATGCAGCTAATTAAATAAGAACTTGTCAATATGAAAAAACAGCAAGTGTCACCAAGGTAGCTTTGCCTCTTTTGTATCCTTCCTATGGCTCAAACAGAACCCTTGTCATATTTCTCTCTCACCTGGTGAGCAACAGTAACACAAATTCTATAACTAGGAAGGTAGTTTAAATCATTCACGTCTATCTTGTGGGTGCGAAAATATTTCATTCTCAAGATATGAAGATCTACATTGAAGTCTCACAGTCTTTTTCTGCCTCAACTTAATTAGAAATTTTTCAGAATGATTTTTATGAGAAGTTTATATGTTTTATAGCACAATAAGAAAAATAAGCAATAGATGTCCCAAACTGCTATTCAGCTTTCTCTGCAACTAAAACTCACATCATTAGATTCTTCAGCATGTTGTTTAGTACTGGCTGACTTTCATCCAGACATTCTTGGTTTGACTCTGCATCGCTGTTCCCTCCCATAATCTCTCTTTTGCCAAAGGTCCAAGTTTTCTCGAGTGTTTATAAACTCTTCTTTATCAAAATACCAGATAGTCTGTTTTTCCTCTGGCAGGCAGATGTATCCAGAGGATGTCATTTCGGGGACTGTGAGCAGACACGGTAATTGTCCACTCTCTACCTGTCAAGTCAGCATTTGCATCAAGCCTTGTGTGTGCATAAGCAGGATGTATGCGCTTAGTCTCCATGCCATCTAACAGAGCACTCCATTTTTCAGGGACTTTATCCCCTGTAGACCTCACAGTTGTTCTAAAGTTTCTACAAACATTGCCACAAAATCTTAGGAAAGCTATAAACCTCATAAAGCATGTGTACATTATATCGAATTAAAGAAACTACAGTATTCATTTATTGTGTTATCTACACAACTTCAGGGATGAATAGAATGGAAACTAAACCAGCATCATCCTCATTTTCTCATGCTCTGCTAGACACACACAGAAACCCTGCTGCTACGCATTGTTTCTTTTCCCACCCCTTCATTTTCTCTGCCTTTGACAGACATATCCTTATTTATGGATTAACAAGTATGAAGATCATGTCACTTTCTGACATAAATGATAATATACCTTTGCTCTTAGAGATATAGTTAGACCCAGAAACCTCCCGTGAAAAGCTTCAGATTGAGTTGTTGGATAAACAGGGTGACTTAATTAAAATATCACTGTGAATGCTTCACAGTAAAGAGAAAGTTTAAAACCTGTGCTTTATTTACAATGCGGTAGGGAAAATATTGCAAACTCTTTCTGGTCATGCAATTTAGATTCACTCCAACATGATCAGGTTGATCCTTAACCTAGGATAACTACTTTAAAGGGCAGAATGTGAGGGGTCATCAGAATCATTCTGGACAATGCTAATCAATAAAAACTGTCTCTGCATTTCCTCATTACTCATCAACAAAATAGCAAATGTTCTCAAACAGGAATTTTCCTGATGTTTGAATATAACTCATTCAAATCAGCTAGATATTTTCTCAAAGTTTTAATGTGGTTATATAGAAAGGATCTGTCATTTTTATATTAAATTACATTAAGCTGCTAAATAGATAACATGGTATATTAAAACATATATTTAGTCTTTGTCCCTGGTTCCTGACAAAAACCCTTGGAATTTTCAAGTTTTAGGAGTATCTTTATTGCACTAATGAAGTGACTACTGGTGGGTAAGTAGGGGTGGAGATAGTTTCAGAAAAGCGGTTCCTCACAAGAAAGACTTACCATGTGATTAGAGGTTGGAATTTTGAATCAGCTAGAGGCGAAGAGGGAGGCCAGAAGCTGAGTTCCATCAGGTGGCCAGTGATTTACTCAACCATGTCTATCTAATGACACCCCAATGAAAATTCTGGAATGTGAGATTCAGTGGATCTTTCTGGTTTGCAAACATGTTGCAGTGCTAGGAAGGTGATATGCCCAGCTTCCAGGAGGAGAGGGTGTAGAAGCTACACATAAAGAGCTCACACGCAGACCTCACACAGGTGTCTCTGCTTTGGTTGCTCCTAATTTATATCCTTCATAACAAAATGGCAATCAAGGAAAATGCTCTCAGCGAGTTCTGGAAGTTGTTCTTGAAAATTATCAAACTAGAGAGGGTGGTGGGAATCCCCAGATATATAGTTGGACAGTCAGAAGTGGCCCTCAACACTTGTGACAGATGTCTGAAGCAAGGAGAGGCTTTTGGAGAACTTTGCCTTTGACATGCAGAATCAGGTGCTGACAACAGGTAGTGAGTGTTGGAATTCATTTAAATTCAGGACATCTAATTGATGTCACAGAATTGGTGTCAAAGCAGTGATAGATGCAACTTTTTCTTTATTTGTCCCCTGAATTTATTTACCAACAGTTTCAATTTTTTTTTACTCTAAAAACAGGCTTTAATAATAAAAATTCACCTCAAAGACTGTTTTAAAAAGAATAAAAGAAACTCAACAAACAAGAACTCTTGCAGTTAAGGGAATTGTGTTCAGTATATAAGGGGGCAACTTTGCATATTTACCTCAAATAATCTCATGCCTTCTTTGCATTTATGACTCATGTACATTTCTTTTTGTACAGCACTAACCTCATTCATTCATACCCCTTTAAACTAACTTCATTCATCCATTCATTGACAATGTGCCGTGGTTTTTTTTTTTTTAATTTTTATTGTATTTTAGGTTTTGGGGTACATGTGAAGAACATGCAAGATTGTTGCATAGGTACACACGTGGCAGTGTGATTTGCTGCTTTCCTCCCCTTCACCTATATCTGGCATTTCTTCCCAT